>JAKWJA010002489.1:11476229-11586348 GCA_027704765.1 Solanum habrochaites
GTTTAAAATATTTTAAAATTACTCAAAAATAGCTATAGTATTATATGGAATAACTTATGCCTGCAAATATAGGAGTGAAATGTTGGGCATAGTTAACCATATAGTAAAAGAGATTACATAAAAAAAGGATACCAAATAGTAAAGGGGATTAGACTTTTAAAGAGACTGAAATATGAATATAGTAAGATCATTTTTTGGGCCGGTATGGGATTATTTCATTTTCCAGATTAGGCTTAGATAACCAGTAAAATTGACCCGAAGGAAAGATCATTGACAATGTCTTTTCCCCTTGATGCTTCAGACAAAATAGTCACATCAACAAAATTAAACTTTATAAAGGTAATATTTAACAATTTAAAACAATCCAAGTATGTAAAGTTTGTGGCTCCTTTGTACAGGAACATGTTAACTTTCTCACCACTCATGGATTTCATTGAGACGATGTCATATTGATAAATTTCTATTCAATGCCATCTGTAAAACTTGAATTTTATAGCCCTCAACATCCAAAGTCTAAAACATCTAACTAGGCTCTAGAATTATCATGTACCTGATTGTATGGTTTAATAAATGATTACATTAGTAACAACACAAGTTGATCTGAGGGGGACTACTTCAATAACCAGCACATTTTTAAGAACACGCTACTGGAAAAAGTCATTGATTCTCATTATATTCAATTTGCAAAAAATATACACACGGCATGACAACAAAAAGCTTAAATAGATTTTCAAAAACTAACTTAGCTAGGAAAAAAGTTTCTTATACAGAATTCTATTCAGAACTGACAAAAAATTTAAGCTTATAATACAAATAAAGAGACGAAAACATTCTAATTTCAGAAAAACTTACATGATACTACCTATTTAAAAAGATGGAATCTCAAGTCTAATTAGGAGAAACATTAAGCCTTGGCCAACATACTTCAATAGAACCAAGGGGCAAAAAAGTCATACAACAAAAACTGGCAACACACTTTAGCTTCTAGGAGAGGTAAGTAAATCTTGTTATAAAATTAAAGAATACCTATTGACAGCTGGGCAGATCAGTGCCTTCTACAAAAAACATACTTAGAAAAATAAGCAATATTGTTTAAAAAAAGTCAGTTTGTAATATATCCATGAGTTTTCTCTTATAAGTACCAAATTCGTCCCACAAATAAAACCCTATGAAGAAGTTAAAGTCCAGATTATATTGATTCTCTAGCATAGACCAAAGAAGAGGAAAAGTTTAGAACAACCAATCTTTGGCGATTACTACATTCTTCCTGATGACGGACTTATATTACAACTGATCTGGAGAGTTATATTTTAGAAAAATCAAGTGGGAAAATAATGATCAAGGCTTTAATTTAAGTGAATCACGACCAAATAGTAAGTATTATGTTATAGTAATCGATACCTTTAAATAATTAAGCACAGACGTATTGGTTTATTAACAAGAACAATAGAAAACAAATACAAAAAATAAACAATTAATATGAATTAGTTGTTGTCTTGGAGTATCATACACACTTAACATGTGTTTGAAAATAACATTGATCATGGAGTATAAATTAACTTATCGTCAAGCCAACCTATTAACAAATGATACTACATACCAAATAAGTGTAATTAAACTTTTAGCTATTACTTCGTGTCTAAACCAGTCCACAACAAACTGGTTATGTGTCTAGTTTCAGAAGAGTATGTGATTGATCTATTATGGAAGCCATGTGTGTGTGATCCTCTCTATCACATATAGCACCAATTCAATGTGCTATTATTCAAATGAATCCTCTCTGCGTTGTATTTCATTGTGTTGATTTTATAAATATGGCTAATTTTTTGTGTTCAAAAGTACAGTCCTGCTTACTTTATATTGTTATGTGAGGTCATATGCTTGTATCTTATTCAACCACTGCAAGAGATTGTTCTTTATAAATTCTTAGCAAAACAGCTTCAGCATACCTACAAATAAAAAAGAAGTATAGATCATTACAAAGGCAAAGGTTCTTAAATCGTAAAAACACAAATTTACACAGAAGAACTTCAGAAGCTAGATTAAATTATGTAGTAATCTTATTATCAAAAAGATGTACTAATCACCATTAATGTCAAGTTCCTAACTCTATTGATAGAATTCCTTTGCAATCTAATGCAAATGACGATAGTAGTATTGCTGCAATTAATGTGAAGCAGAACACATATCGGGAGCTCAAACGAAATTATTATGAAATTACTCACATTAAACAACAGAAAAATAATTTTGACAATCCGTTGAATAATGAAAAAAATATGTATTTCCCTAAATCTTATATTCAAAATGTTTCGAGTGACTTTAAGAAATACACCCCCTCATAAAAAAAGAGAAATGTCTTGAAAAATCCTAACTTTCCCAATGACCACTTTTAACCTTCCCAAACCACCAAAACAATTCCCAAAAGGAGCAAATACAAGATCTTGCACCCTTCACTTTTATTCAATCGTTTACATAAAAATTTTCTTATTGAAAATGAAAAACTACAAGAAAATATTAGGTAGTTGTGAGAGGGGGAGAAAAAGAAATGCCTTTAAGCGGAGACAGTAAAGCAATAGTTAGTTGTCACAAAAAATGAAAGCTAGATGCAATAAGAAAACAAAATGAAGCCAAATCAGTGTTGAATTTACTTTCCACAAAGGAAATAAAAAAAGTAAACCAATGTAATGCTGAACCCTATCCCAATTTTTCAGAAAAATCCTACTTCGAAAACACCTATTTTTCAGTAACCAAACGACTGAAATCACTTTCATAACAACTCAAACAAATATTCGAGCTAAAGGAAATGGAAAGGGACGTGAAGTATTTCAAGCCTATTTTCAGAAAGGACATTGATAAAACCACATTCAACACATTCTCAATATAATTCAAACAAAAATTTAAATGAATGATTGAGAGATAAAAACTCCAATATTCACAATCCCTAAGATATGGAGAATGATTAGTTTTGATAGCTCACTTTTAGAGCAAAATGGAAGATTTAACGAACATGAGAGTTAGAGACTTACTTCGAGATGAAATGTAGAGATGGAAAGTTACACATAGAGAAGGAAATTTCATCAGAGCGCTTACATAGTTAGCTTTTACTTGAGAGATGAAGATACTGTGAACAATGGAAAGTGAATGTGATTCTCTTAGGGAAAAAACAATTACTTTGCAACAAATTATTGACGGATTTTATTTCCATTTAGCAAAAAAATTATATTTATTTAGATTTAATTTAGCGATTTTTCCACACTTATTAAAATTTTTTAAATTTTATAAAAAATATATTTAAGTTTAGTCAAGTTTTTCTCCATCATTATGCTCATCGCGGAATATAATTAAAATTGGTCACACTTACTTTTTTTGCCAATTGACCGTGAAAAAAAATATGAGCTAAAATTTCGCTCTTATTTTTATAGACCAAAAAAATATTTCCTCGCCAATCCGTCACTATATCATAACTCAAAAAATATTTGGCAATTCTTGCAACAAAATGTCTTTCCCGTTGCAAATCTGTCATTATATATTGACGTAATAAATTCGTTACTAGTATCCGTCCCTAAACACTATTTTTTTAGTAATGATGTCCAACATACCTATACTTATCGGTCTAACTTACACTAATCCCTTAGAAAAAAGGAAATTCCTACTAACCATAGAAAAAAATGAGTTTCCATCAATACTTGAAGCTCACCTTAAGATCTCTAAAACACAACAACATAACTTCGAAAAATCAACTCAAAGTTACTAAACATGGGTTGATGCTTTTCTTCTTAACGAATAATAAACATGTCCAACATACTTCTCGTGTCTAACTGGACAAAGCCCTTAGACAAGCAAGAAATCTGTACTAACCAGGACAAAAGGGAAGTTGACCAATAAATTTTCCCAACCCTTTCCTAAGGACAAATCAACAGCTAACATAAACTTCGAAATAAAAATAATTTGAATCCAAAATTGGAATCGAGCTTCTCGAGTGTCTTCTTCATAACTGAGGCATGATCAGTGTACAAACAGATATACATCTTATGTTACCTTGACAAAATTCCGTATCAAAAAGAATTCTACCTAGATAGAACAGAAGTATGTTGTCCATAGGTTATAATAAAAAAAGGATAGCTGTACAACATTATTTTACTATCTAACTGGGTTGTGAGTTTTAGGAGTTATTTTCGATATCCCCTCAACTCAAAAAATGTTCATGCAGTAAATCAAACACAAAAAAACACCTACAAAAAAAACAAGGAGAGGTGGTAAGTAGGGGTTTTTAAACATTCCAAAATCCCCATAAAATCCAAATCTACCCCCAAAAATGTACAAGGAGGAAATAGGGTTTCTATTGTCACCCAAATAACCATCCCACCTTGAGAAAGATTTGATATTTTAAACATAACAAGGAACCAAATATTAAGCTTATCAAGAACTAAAATTATTACTTTAAACATCCAAAAAAAAAAGTATCAAATACCTTTTGAGCACACTTTATCCTTCACCTGCTGAAAAAAAATATGTATGATTTTGAAGTCTTCCAATTCATTACCTTGGAGTGAGAGAGGGAACTGATGAAGGGGGAGAGATTTTCTTCTTAAATTAATTTTTATAAAAATGTAATATGGAGTGGGTGAGGGGGTGGGTGGGTTGAGGAAATTAATTATGAAGGGTCCTTATTTCCTTGTACGTATCAATATACGTGACACGATTTAATTTGACATAAATAAAAAATTAAAAGTAAAAAGGAAATTTGAAATGTTAATAATAGAAAATCTAGATATAATGTGATGATCAACGTATTTATTAAAATTAGAGTTGAAAAATAGGTTCTTTTTATTTTAATAGTTCTTATTGTTTCTTATTATAGGAATTCATAAAATTAAAAGATTAAATTTTAATTAATTGGGCACTTAGACTTTTTTTTGAAGGTTAGAAACTTGAATACATATAGAAAAAATAATAAAGTAATAATTTAAGGATAAAATGAAATCAAAAGGATTTGAATAATTATCTATAATAAAGTGAAAATGAATATAGTGAATATGCAAGTACTTCTTTTCAAAACTTAACACAAAGTTACTTATCACATAAATAAACGTTCAAAAAGACTAAAAATTAATGTGGATTGTTTATCTAGAGAAATTGGCGAGTATAGTAACTGCAAAATTTACTTTGATTCGTTTAATTCAGTCCACTGAAATATTATTACCATGTCGATTTAATACTCAACATAGTAAATTTAATGTAGAGTCAGTTACAAATTCAATTTTTTGATTTGTGTGACCTTCCCTTTTTTATTATATAAGAAATCGGACATTTTTAGTAGAATACCGATCTTGAAAATACCAACTGATATATTTGTTCAATTATATATAGAGAAAAATTCCTATATTGAGCCACTTTTACGTAAGGGATAATCTAGAAGAGGGGGAAAAAGTTATATTTTATATGAAGTTTCTTGACAAAACATTTATGGATATGTGAATACTTAAGAGTTTTTTCCAAGGATTCATATTATAAATTTTAATTCATTCAATATTACTGGCTCTGTACGTTGTAGGAATTTAATTTTGATCTTGTTAAGTACCATTTTTTTAGGAAGACCATAAAAAAGTTAGAGAGTTGTGTTTGTGTTGTTAGTATGAATTTTACAAACGAAAATGCATAATACCTGCCAACATATTCTCGCAAATCTCAGACGACAACCTTATACTGTAGAAAAAGTCCTATTACCTGAACTTCTTTTAAAATAATTGTCTACCCCGTTATTGGCCTACGTGACACTATCTTTCGGGGTCAAGCGCGTGTTGTCTTCTTTCAAACTAGTACCACGTAGCCGACGAAAAGGAATTGAAAATTATGTGTAGGAATAAGTCATAGGAGACTTAGTACCTTAGTATAGTATAAGTGTCTCTTTGAGATATCGTACATAGGTTGAGGGGGTACTGTTGATCTATCTGATTTTTGCTCAATGGATATTGATCCAATCAAATTCAGTTCGGATTTGATCTTGACCGGTTTCTTGTCTTGAACCCAGTATTATTGACATAAAATTGATTCAATTCATCAATTACCTTGTTCCCTACACTAATTGCCTAAGATTAAAGGAGAATAAAGTGTGAAACCAAATTGCACTTACCACAAGAAAAACTAATTAAAAACTACCAAACTGGTTTATCCTATATTGGATGAGGTCGCGAGTTACCATTGCGAAATGAAGATTACCTTGAAATGGCCTAATATGACAACCAAAATTGTAGATAGCCATGTGTTGTCATTTATCATTTTTCCCATAAATAAAAGATTGGCTAAAAACAGGTAGGATTTTTAGCATTCACCTACTAATATTACATAAAATGAGTAATTACAATCCTTTAAATTAGTATTACCATAAAATTATATTTATTTTAATAATTAAATAGATTTCACCATTTAAGTTTACAGGTTGTGTAAAAAAATAATAAAAGTTGTCAGTGAAATTCTATAAATGGGTCCTGTTATGTGAATCAGGGTTACTACCACCACTCGGATTCAATAACGAAAGTATATTGCGGAACACTTGCAAAGGGAGATTTGATTTTGTTTTTTCCTCAAATACACGCGTTCAAATCATGGTATGTATATATATTAATATATAAAAAAATAAATGTTTCTGCGTTTACATGAAATTCAGAGCCTGAAACTTAAATTAAGAATTTTCACATCATTAAAGGCAACTTTATCTTGATATTGAGGCTGACACTACAAAAAAAAATAGTTGTTTAGCGACTGACATAAATCCGTCACTAGTTATGAAAATCCTAATTACTCATGGTTAATAATGGATTAGAAACGGCAGTGTGACTGTTGCTATATGCTCGTTGGAAAGCTAGTAGTGACTCAAAACTAAGTTCCATCACAAGTTTGACGACTCGTTCCTTATGAAAAACTCATTCTGTTGCCATATTTTAGCGATGGAACTAGTCATTCCTTAAGACATTTAATTTATTTCTAATTTATAGATTTATGACGAAAAATTGTGTTTCACCACAAGGTTTAGCGATTTATAAGTGACAAAACGTCGCCACATGTTTGCATACAGACTCATTCGTCTTTAGATTTTATATCGTTGTATTGCTGTAAAACTTGTGCCAAAAAAATTATGGCTATTATTTTAGTGGTTATTTAAATATGCACTGCTGAACTAAATAAATTAATTTTTGTAAACACTCAAAAAATTTACAAAACATTCCATTATTATTATTATAACTACTCAGAGTAGATCATGATATATAAATAGGAAAAAAATATCAAAACCACATATTCTAGTTTGACAATCCCAGAAACAAAGAAAACCATCAAGTACTCTTAAAGGACGTATGTTCATCAAAATGTTACTACGCGCAATTTGTAGTTTCCAAAAAGTATGAAGTTATCACAAACATTAGTTGTGGAGGTATCAACTTAAAATTTAGGTATCAAACTCATCCTCACTACTAGTAGGAGGCATGGGTGCCGCAGTCGATGGATTGCTGAATGGAGTAATCGAAGCTTGCACCTACTAAACAATATTACAAAAAAGATGAGTAGTTAGTGCATGGGTCATTTTCTTTAAGAAACTCCTCCATATTTGTTGTCAATGTTGATTTAGACATGGAGGTTATAATGATGATGTACCACAAAGAATCTGCTCATAATAATATTTTGCTTCAAATCCTAGACACTATATTCTTCTTTTGTTTTATCTCTCACAGCTTGGTAATATGCCTCATATTGATCAATATCAGTTTATGAAAATGTTTTTTCCTTTAGTATTTCTTTATATTTTTCCTATAATAAGTAGAGAAAATGAAAAGTATTAATTATATGGAACAAATTAAATTTTGAAGGAAAATGCAGAAAATACACAACTTTAAGCATAAGAACTATGTCTTACAAAAAGACTGGACTATCTACTGCACCCACTTGTCAATAATAACTCACAGATTATTGGGAACATATCTTATACTCACACCGCAAAGAGTACCCAGAGTATTTAGATTGTGAAAGAAATGGGTTTCAGACTCTTTGTTGCCTTATGTCAATACTATATTTAAATTGGGAAGTCTACCACAAGATAATGACAACTACTATTCCACTAAAATCCCCTCCCCAACACCCTACGCCAAACACTCGCTAGTTCATCTGATCGAACTTACAGATTATCATACTCTATGTGGGAGACATGGCATGCCGGAGTACCCTTAAATAGATGTTAAGTTATTACTTTTGAGCAAGCTCGAGTAAATTACCCTCAATATTCAATCCACGTTGTTATGATGTATCATATTGGGGGAGAGTACTTGATAGAGGCTACCTAAACTAACCAACAACAACAAATTCTACATTAAACCGGACTATAGTTGCACAAAAAATAAATACAACTAAGTCACGGTAAAAAAACACTAGAATGATACCAACAAAAACTAAAATTTGAACCAGAAAAGCTACAACAACAATTGAATTACATCCACACAGTAGCAGTAGTTTTTCTCTAATACGACACTAGAATCGCATCAAAAGAACATTTAAATTATATCAAAAAATTTAAAAGATTAAAACAGGAAAAAATTGCACCAACAGATACCAGTACAACAGCAAGCTGCTAATTCCTTATGTTTTACTATTGAGGAAACTAACCATTTTTATGATAATTAAACTTCCAAGATGTCGGTTTTTTTTGAATATTCATAGGAAGATTAGATAACCTCTAATTCATGATCTTTTATCCATCCAGGTGCACATTATTTTCACATCTATTTTTTTCTTTTTTAGTTAAAAATCTCACATTTTTGAGCTTTTCTAGATAGTAGGCGTGGTAATTGTACTGATAATGGACCGCCTTTTCCTAACTTCATGTTTAATGGTTGTTTTTTCTTTCTAATTTTTTGTTTGTACATTCATTGATTTTCCCTAGGTTTATTATGGTAATGTTTTGCTTCGATTTCTAGATTTGGTTTTCCAATATGAGATGTGATTTAGTTTGTCGTAACATTCAGGTATGGTGTTGAAGATGGACTCGCAAGTGACGCAAATGATGGGTCCCAAGAAGGGGAAAAAATCCTTTAGATCCTGATGCCCAAGGGTCTATATATTTCAATTCCAAGGAAACCCCTTTTAAGCAAAGTTGTTTTGAAGAGAGGAGGTTGCACCTCCGGAAGCTTTGATAAACCTTACTCAATGAAGGACCTTCAATTCTGGGAAAACTATCCGAGTATGATTACATACGTATTAAGGAGAGATTGAGGAAAGTAATCAAATGACCTGAACACAGTACCTTGAAACCTAAAGTTTCTGGTAAAATGATTGTATCAGAATTAATGGAAGAACTAGAAGCACAAGGTCTACCAACAGATGGAACCAGAGATTTTCTCTACCAACGAGTGCCTAAAGTAAGGAGAATAAAATGCTCAATAGGCAGGCCAGTTTGGCTTCCTCTAGTTGAGGAGGAGTAAGAAGAGGTAAATATTTTTCCAAGTGTATTAACTGTAGCTAGTTTTCTTGAGATTTTATGCAAATCCATGTCATTCTTCAAAAGCTATATTGTTTTATTTTTTCAGGTTGATGAAAAACTTGATGAGTTGATCTTACGTATAAAGTTGCATGAAGGAAATACAGAATGTCGTTAAAATGCCCAGCTTTCTCGTGGGGATGATAAGTGAAGTTATGCACAACAGTCGTAAAAAAACAAGAACGCAACTAATAGACCTACAACCTAGTGATTGTGTAAGATTTAATGTGTTGTCGATGATATCGGCCAAATTGGCTAAAGATTATGAAGCCGCATGATGGACAGGGCACAGATGAGGAGGAGGAATGAAAGCAAAATATCAGTTACTTGTTTTCCTCTGTGTCCCTGGTAAGTTCAATAATGGGTTCTTCTTAAACCCAACACCCTACACATAACACCTGTTTCTGAAAAGGACGAAAGAGAAGTTGTGTTAGAAAATAGCAAAAGTTCTATGATGCGAAAAGCAATGTAAAACCAAATAAGCATTAAATCTGTAAGGAAGTACTTAGTATACTCTTTATTTGAATACACTATCATTAAGTTCTCTAAAAAAAACTTAAGACTTTTTAACTGGCTGTTGTTTTGAAAAAAGGGTAGCAACTAAAAGGGCAAGTCAGAAGAGAACATACAATAAATGGATACAAGAATCTCATTATGTGTGCATCATTAGCTTAACATCACGTGTCCAAGAAAGTTTCTAGAATACTAATGCTCTTCCTTTATAACCCCATCCTCTTCCCCGAGTTATTTTTCACCAAATAGATGTCAACATCCTCCTCTTCACCGCACTAGAAGATCACCGAACAGTTGAAAAAGGAGAAATTACCAAAAGTAGAAGCTCACCTTTCACATAAAGATGAAGGAGACAAGAAAAATTTCACCTTTCACCTAATATAGGAGCAATTGAAAGGAGAAGGAGAAGGGAGAAATCGAAAGGAGAAGGGACTAGAGAAATACCTGATAGATGGGAGAATCTCTCAGCTACTGCTCTTGCTAGAAAACCCTTTTTTTGGGAATTGTAATATTTTGTTTTCTTTTTCTGTTTTCTATGGACTAAAGAGTGTGACTTGGTAAATAAACTAGCAACAACTTAGTGACGAATTATGACATCCGTACCTACAAACAAATATTATTATCTACATTTAATTGTAGAGACAAAAATTTATGTCATTACATAATTTAAATTCCATTAAAATAAATTTAGAATTCAAGAGAAACTTTTTCGTCATTCATTCTGTCACAATATATTATTAAATTTGTAACACCTACTTTGTTGCAAAATTCGTATCAAAATTTAAGGTGCAAAAGTTTACTGCTATTATTTATTGACAAAAACCATATTCCTTCGCCAATCCGTTGCTATGTTATAATTCAAGAAATTGTTTGTAATTTTTGCAACAAAATGACTAATTCATTGCTAATCCGTCGTTATATAGCGAACTGAATTTGTGGTTTCCGTCGTTTAAACACCTATTTTTTTGTTGGTTACCCACATTCCTTTGTGTGAGTGCCTAATCATGGATATCTATGCTGACTATAACAAAAGATATAATTACTAGCGCCTTTAATGAGAGTAGGCTATCCTTGTGCTTGAGAAATCACTCACAACATATGTTTTGAATCTTGCTAAAACAAATATTGTCTTTTAAGTTTATTGGTGAACCTGAAGTCTTCAATTTTTCAAGACTCCCTTTTTTTGCTTGTTATAGACAAGATTTTTTGTGTTCTATTATGACATAAGGAATTTGATCAAACACTACTTAAGAGTTTGAAAAAAGAAAACTATGTTAAGAATGGACATTAAATAAACTACAACACTATTTTTTTTGATAGATTCTACCTCATGTTAGGAATCTCCTAAAAGAAGAGAATGATTCTTATATTAGTCCTATACCCACGAATTCCTCCAAAAAAAAAAAGTACGGAAAAACATAGTGAAGTTTTTACTAGTATTTTTTTTTAAATAGCATATATTTTGTTTATCTATGATCGAAATTTTAGGACAACATTTTTCTTAAATGTCCTAATACCTCTATAACTATTTGAATGGAATAAATACAACCTTTTTTGGGCTGTTTTTGTTTTTTTTTTTCGTATGATGGTGTAGAAGTGTTGAAAGCAATGACAAGTAAAAATATGAATAAAATAAAATTAATCAATATTCAACTTATGGACCTTTTTTTAATTTAAAAATTTTTCCATTAGTTAGTACACAATAATTAGAAGTAACCTCGTGGCGTTTCACTCTAATTAGTGGTCTAAACCCAGAAAGAAATGGATCTAAATTTTTATTACTTTTTTTATGTGAGATTCAAGTTATTTCGTCTTATTTTTGCATAAAAATACTTTTTATATGTTATATCTTAACTTAAGCATATCATGTGGAATTAATTTATTAATCGATCCATAAAAATGTGTTCGGAAACAAATTAAAAATTCTTTATTTTTTCTACAAAAAGCTTAAGATAAATTTATTTTTACAAAAAAGAATTTCCTTCGATTTTGGGGGCCTAAGGCATATGCTTCGTGTTTAAAGGCATTGAGCCACCCTCTGAAGAAACCCTAACTAAATAAAAAATAATAACAGTAATATTTTTTTTAAAAAAAAAGAAGTATCGTATACTATGATTCATTGTGTAATGGTAGCAAGAAAATTAAGTTCTCTCAAACTTGTTTCCTCTTAAGATTGTAGTTTTCCAATGATTACACTATTATGAAAAGTGTTGTTTTTATAATAATTACACTATTAAGAAATAATTATGCTATATTCAGAATACATAGATTAAAGATATATGGACTTATGGCTTATTCGTAAATATTGATATCACACTGTCAATTTATCAATTTTTTTAAGTCATCAAATCCGATTCCTCATCAACTCTTGATTGTTTGGGTTAATGAAGTGTTGTGGATATGAATCTTTCCATTAACAAAATAAATATTATTTCATCATGATTTTAGGTGTTCTTATTATACCTTTACATAAATTAAACAAAATTTCATGATGATTTTTTCTTCTCTTTCACAAAATATTGAATTAGTGTGTATTTAACTAATTTATTAGTTTCACTTTGTGTGTTGCAAAAATTTATAAGGGTCATATATTCCTAATAAAGAAATGTTAATTTTAATACTATATGAGTTGTACAAAAGTTTAATTGTACCGTCAACCATTGTAACTAAAATATATACAAATACTATTTGATATATATTACCAAATACTCCTTTAAGGTGTTGAAGGAATGTTTCAAGTTTATCTATTGATTTATAATGCGAGATAACCACTGTCATTCATATAGTGTTTTGATGTAAGAACTGAATACTATAAATTTTCTAGCACAATAAGTATAACATCACTAAGTTTAAACATGTAAGTTCTCTAACAGTATTAAAAAAATCTTTATATGTGTTTGATTACCTAAGCCATAGAATTTTACATCAAAAAGTTGCAAATTAAAGGAAATCCAAGCAAATTAATATCTACAAATATCCACCTTTTCTTTATTATTAGAGTTGGGACTGTTAATTGAATAAAGGAGATGAACATTTATTGTTGTTCGTGCTAGCAATCAGGGACCGTTGACAATGGTATTATTGTCTTTGTCTAATAGATTATCATGCCATCCATAATGAACAAAGACTCATTTACCTTCTCCTGATCACAACTAACGGACCTTCAAACCGTTCATTTAATCGTATGACATTCTAATAATTTGTCTTTTTCAGATGTTTAAGAACTAGGTACATTTATGAGGAATTGGCGATATAGTTGTTGTAGAATTCAAAATAGTGAAATGTGAATCAAATATTATAGGAAACACCAGAGGACTTGACATTCCCTACCTTTGATTTATTCCATGCTCGGATTGTTTCTTCAGGTTCTAGCGGAATAACATGAATGTTCCCTTACATTAAGTAGTCTAAAAGTATTTTCCCATGTATATCGTTTTATACATTTTGCCTCACACAAACATTTCATCACATTTCTTCCTGTAAAATCTATTTACTTATCCACCATATAATATCAACTTACTCGTTTTAATTGTTTAACATGAGGCTTTGGTTTTTTCTCATGGAAGTGAAATCCATGTTCAAAAACGCTTCTTTTTCAGGTATTTAATAAGTTGATTAGCCTAAATATTACAATTTTTAATATTATCTTTCTGATACGTTGGAAAGTGTGACCTCTGAATTTCTCAATGCTTGAGGATTTTGGTTTCTAAAAGTCATAAACCCTCGTACCCCCGTTCTGAGTATTATTCTCCTAAGCTAAGATCCATTTGGTCTTTCATGAGTTATAGGTGTATGATCCTGAAAATCTACTCTTATTCCAATATTTTGTATGAGCCAAGAATTTGTTCTGAGGAAAAGTTATTTTGACATATTTTTCATCTATTCCTGCTCTCAAGTATTTCAGCCTCGATCATTTTGGGGTAATATTGCTTCATTTCACTCGTATTTTCATACATGTACTTCTCTTTTTGGCATCTTGATATTTATCATTTTATTCTTAAGTAGATATTGGATCAACTGAATTTATACCAACAAAGCTTCCATCCGCTCTTAACTGTCTTAAACGTCTATTCATATCTTTGATTACTCTTGGAGATTTTTTTGAGCTTTTGTTTACTCTTTGCATGATACAGAACTCTACCAATTTGGAAGAAATTGAAATTGAGGTTGTCATTATATTTATTTTTTTCTCTATACTTTCCATGCTTTTATATTAGTATGTAATGAATTTGATGGTTTTTTCATGATTTTTCTTAGGGGAGTATCCTTATTGATGTGAATTATTCAAACCTGTGCCTAGGAGGTTTTTGATGACATTCCGGCAAGCTTCTCCTACATAATATTTAATAATCTGAGCATGCTTAAGTGTTATGATGTACTGTTAGAAGAGGGTGAAATGAAGCTAATCAAGGTTTTATTGGCAAAACCCTAAAACTGGTTAAAATAGAAATCAAGCCTAGTCAAATGGAAATCAAAAAATCTTTGAAAGTTCTTGCGAAGATAACAAAGTTTCAATGGGAATTATCTAAAAAAATTAAGTTGTGTATCTTGTTGACTATTATCGCTATCAAAATTCAGCTTAATCTTTGCCTAAAATTTTTTGTAAGTTAAAACAAAAAAGAAACGTTTGGTTTTTAGAGTAGTAACGTTGTGTTTTGCCTTTGCTTTAAGGTTCTATAAAGATGTAATATGCTTGTGAACCTAGGATTGTGAACGTGCGAACGTTTTGAATACTCTTTTTGTGAATAGACACGGTTTTTTACTTCATGGTTGTTCTTATGAGGTATATTTGTGAGTCTTTGGGGTTGTTTATTTCGGATGTTGTGTGTTAATTCCTCTTGCGGAGCTTTATTTTCCTGGATATGGGAACGTTCTTTCGCGTGTTAAGGGACTAGTCCAAGTTTCGATTGAGAAATAAATGTTTGTTCACTATCATTCCTTATCATTGAAGAAGAAAACTCGAAGACGCCATCACCAAATTGGGATTATTAAATTGAATTAATACAAAGTTATTTTGTGTGTTTAAATTTCTTTGGGAAAGCTTGAAGATAAGTGGAGCGAATTACCTTTAATCCTTATTTCCAGTTGTAGACCGAGAATTATTTATATTAGACATGATCCTTCCTTTTATGTAAGAAAAAACTCGAAGAAGAATCACTGACTTGAGTCGGCAAATATCAAACGATAGAACAACTTGTGGGATCTTAAATGTCGACAGTACATTTCAATGGTGTATTCTTATATGAAACCTTATGAGACAATCGAGGAATGGGAATAAATCAAATGGTATGGATGTCCGAGCCTATCTATTCCCATAACCGTCTGATCCAAATTTCATTCACCTGGGGAGTTCTACTACATGGTATATTATCAATCCTTAGTAAGTCTACTAGTTCTACAACATTGCGAAAAGACAAACCTTTTTAGAATGTCGTCAATTAAATAACGGTAAAGTTTCTAAGTCGTCACAGAAGAATGTTATAAAATTGTCTTTGGGTCTATGATTTGATTGTTAAGGTAAGAGTATTGTGCTACAAGAAAAACCAACACACTTGTCACAAACTCTACAATAAAGAAAAGGTTCATAATTTGTATTGATATTACATTGATTTCTTTATAATTTTTCAACCGCTTGATATAAAATTTTCTGATTAGGTTAAATTAACACATATAAAGTAATTTTTTTTTGTATAGAATTCAAGAAATTAGAGGTTTAAATTAGTGATTTTATACTTATTGTACTAGCAATTTGATTGTACTGAGTGCTACAATCATAACCAATATAAATGAACATGTGTTTATCGCAACATTATAAATCAATAGATACACCTGATATTTCTACAACACTAAAGGATTCATTTGATTCTTATATATCAAAAAGGAATTTTTATTAAATTTTAAGTATCAAATGTTCGGTCTTTAAAGTAACTCTGTTACAACTAAAATATCTGTTCCAAATCATATTATCATGTTATAACTCAAATTAACTCATGTCTTCCAGAAACCTAGATTTTTATTTCTTTAGTTCATGATTAACACATGGTAGGTCAGATATTTCAGACACCTCAAATAAACATGCCTCAGTTATAAATGCATGAATACCAGATTAATTTTTGCATTCTAAGTTTTCATGTTGAGTTTCGAGCTATCAACTATTAAAGAAACTTAAACATAATCAGTTAATTTACAGAATTCATTGGGAGTAGAATAATAACGAGTTTGACTAGGGTATAGCATACCCAATAATCCTTGAACTACTAAACAAGTAGGTTTTAATGCTCCTCTGTGGACAATCAGTTTAGTGGTCACGCCAGCATGCCTTTATTCCTTTGGCAGGGTATATTGGGTCCTCTCGATAGGGCATATACATCGTACTCCACATGTAGCTCATGTGATTTTATGATCTGTTATTAGTAGCTCCCACAGTTCAGTGAGACTCTTTTCATTGAACATTTATGATTATATTCACTATTCGTTTCTCTGCAATTATAAAGTCGTCATTGCTTCACTTAGCTCAAAATCAAATATCAGTTTATTTATTTATACTTGCTCTTGTGCTTGTTCAGTTATGTTTCATTTCAGGTTTACTCTATCCTACATGCTCAGTTCCTTTAAAGTACTGATGCATTCGTGAGCTACATCTTGTCATGATGGAGGTAAAGGTTCTAAGAATCCAGATCATGCATAGATTGATTTTCCGATCTCTAGTTTAGCATATTCAGTGGTGAGTCCTCATTCTCCGAGGACAGTAGTCACAAGTTTAATTTCAGTCTTCTGTTATTTAGTTTCACCTCTCCTAAATTTAGATGTGGCTTATACTAGTATTTCTATTCCAGTTTCTAAATTTAGATGTGGCTTGTACTTGTTTTCAAATATCTTACTTATAGAATATGGGAATTCCCCATGTTTTCATATATAATTATGATTTTTCTTCCACATCAGTTTATTAGCTTTAGTATGCTAGTTATTATACCAGAAGGGTTAGCTTGTGATCGCTTGTGGTTCTAAGTTCTGTGTTCGCGTCTTGGGGATAGCTCGGGGCATGACAAAACTTGATATTAGAGCACTAGGTTTAAGTGTCCTAGGATGTCTGAAAAGTCGCACTAAGAAGAGTCCTTTTCATGGGTGTGAAGTGCACCACATCTAATGAGAGGGAGACTACAAAGTGTGTTAGGAAAAACTTCACTTTCTTGTTACTCTTATCGTGCGTAAGGTATGATCTTATTGCGCTCTAGCTTGACGTTCTACATTTCAGATCATGCCTCCTCTTAAAGCATACACATGGACTTCTAATGAACGTAATGCTAATGAAGTTCATCTAGTACCAGATAAGGAAGTTCTAATGTAGAGTTTCTTAACGCAAGTTTAGCTATTTGGGCAAAGGCTGACAACCTGGAACAAATTCAGGTCAAGTTCTACTAATAAACATGGTGCATGAGTGTACATCTTTATTCAACTCTTTGTTTTGAAGATTCACCTGAGTTTTAGGGTCCCAAGTTGTGTCAGGACCCATAGCAGGTCATTAAATGATGTCAATAAATATTTGGAGTTATTCAAGTACTGTAGTACTAGGGTGAAATTGCATCCTACCAGCTTAGGATGGTGTGTAGCGGGCTCTATATAGTGTCACTCATGTAAATACAACAAAGCCTAACTTTGTCTTTTTCCACTCTAGCTAATAGCACTTCACTTTATTATCAGTCCAGAAACTCTCTACGACCTGCCTCGATCTCATACGACTCCTGTTGATGACCAGTAGCTAGACGGGTATAGCAGACATGCCCTTCATAGTCTCTCAAAAAGCCCTTAGCAAGAGCTAGTAAAATAGAATGGTATACTTCCAACGTCATTCTTTGCAATTGATTGGTTTACAACTCATGTTATGTCCTCAATCGATTGTAAGACATAGGATTGTTCGTTTTCAGTTCCAGACGAACAGTCTTAGAATGGAAAGGTAGTAGTTTTTGGCGCCTATGGGTTCGATTGTGATTTCTTACATTTAGGCCAAAAGATGATATTAAGGGTTATCTCGATCAGCTAAATCGTTTAGAATTCCTACTCCTTGAAACCAGACCGGAGTCAGTTCCATAGTTTTGTGATTTCCAAAAATCTCTTTCCTCGGTCCTACTGAAGGGAATCAACTTTGGATTGTCTTCTGCGATCCTAACCTATTTTTTTTCTCCTCACAGAATGGCTCCAGTAAGAGCTTAAGGAATTGAAAGACATTTGCAAGGAACTTCTAGATAAACGGGTTTCAATCGTATAATATTTCACTAATTTGTGCACCCGTGTATGGTTTGGTAAGGAAAAAAAATATTTTCTCCGAATTTGAAATTGACTATAAATGTGAGACGCAAGCGCACCTGATAAGAATAATATCGTAACCCCCAATGTTAATTACTTTTTTACCCACTTTACGTTCTAACTCATATCTTAAAAGGTTATACCTCCGAACTCGGTAGTCATTATGAATTTGGTAGTAGGTGTCGCTTTGGAATATGCCAATGCTCCTGCAACTTCAGTTTGATTTGATGACAAGTGTTTCAAACAGTACATAGATTTGTTCGTTATTGTCTTCATTGATGATATCGTCATTTACTCTAGGAGTGAGGAAAAACACGCAATTCATTTGATAAATGTTTTGCAGAATCTCAAAGATCGTCAGTTATTCGCTAAGTTTAGCAAATGTTATTTGTGGTTGCAATCCATTGATTTCCTTGGTCACATAGTGTCTAGTGAAGGGATTCGAGTGGATTCTAACAAGATAGATATAGTGAAACAATGGCCCAAACCTACCTCTACTACAAATATCAGAAGTTACATAGGTCTAGAGGGTTATTATAGAAGATTAGTGGAAGGATTTTAATCCATAGCCTCACTATTGACTAGGTTGACTCGAAGATCAATGTTTCAATTGTCCAGGAATCTTGTGAGAACGGTCTTGGTAATCCAGCCTGACCTTAGTCACACACATTTCATCTGCAAATGGATGACAAGCAAGAGCGTACCATGCAGACCCTGCGGATATGTTTACACGGATGTTGTGCTTGATGTCAAGGTGTTGGGGAATTACGCACCTTCCTCTTATTGATTTCACCTACACATATCTACCTTCAAGCATTTAGGAGCTGGCCCCTTATGAGCTTTTATATGGGCATAGATGTAGAGCTCATGTTTGTTGGTTTAATAGGTAAAGCCACTTTGGCTAGAAGCCAAATTCAGAATCCCTTTATGCTCATTGGAGAAATGCTGCAACTCCAATCCAAGGTGGACTTAAGACAACCTCAAGCGTAAGAACTCTTATTCAGATGTAAGAGAAGAGAACTGAGATTTCCGAGTTATGCATTGTTTTTATAGTATCAAAGTCTCACCAGGAAAAAGGGGTGATTAGATTTGAAAGAAAAGGGACAGTCTCCTGATATGTAGGACCTTACAAGATCTTTAAAAGGGTTGGCAAGGTTGTATATGAGTTAGAGTTGCAAGAAGAATTAGTAGCAGTTCCTCTTGTTTTCCACATCTCAGTCTTGAAGAAGTTTGTGGGTGACCCATCTTATATAGTGCCATTAGAGAGTGTGGCAGTGAAAGATAGTGTTTCTTATAAGGATATACCAGTTTAGATTCTTGACCGTTAGGTTAGAAGGTTAAGGAACAAATAAGCCGCTTCATTCAAGGTTTTGTGAAGGAGTCAGTCCGTAGAGGGAGCTACTTGGGAAGCAGAAGCAGCGATGAAAGACTAGTATACTCACCTCTTCCTTTTCGCTTCCATCCCACCTGGAGGGTAATGTTCCTTTTCATTTTTCTTTCCAGTCATATCTTCTTGAATTTAGTCCTTAAGAATCATGTTCCCGCAAAGGTTACTTGCATTTTATATAGGATTTTGGATGTTCTCAGAACTCTATTCAGTCAAAAACTCCTTCTCAGTGTTATTGGTATTAGGGTTGACAAGCTCTCTCCCTCATTTTCATCTAGTTTTGGTCTTTTCATTTCGAGGACGAATTCCCTAGGGGAGATAATGTGTAACACTGTCGTATCCACAATAGACCAAAAACAATTTAATTAAAAAAATAAAAAAAAATGTGTAGGTGGCCACGTATGTGACCACGAGGATCGTACACTGCACCTCACGTTCCGTCCTTCTAAATTATCGATGGGATCAGAAACTCCCAAACATATCAGCCCTAGAAATTTGTTTAAGTGTTGGTCGAGGGACGGACTTACGGTCTGTAGGTCAGGATACCGCATATAGTCCATGGGCATCGATCAAGACTCCCTTCACCCACTCTCTGACAAGAGCTACCGATGACCAACTCGATGAGTAGATTTTACCGTAGGTGGGAAATTAGCAGACAGTTAACGAGAAATGCAATTGGGTCAACATCAATTTATTATAAGTCTTATCACAAAATAAATAAGGTGTCTGAAGACCTATTCTCCGCACCAAGTCTTGTGTGCACATATGCACCCCCTCTTTGCAATCGACACCACACACCAACTCTCTACACATTGACGTCCGAGTAAAAAGTATTGTCCGTTTTACTAAAGGCCTCTCAAAAAGGCACAACCTACAAGGCGTTGGTCAATCGATGGATCGTCAGTCCTGGCCGTCGATTGGTCAGACATCAACCTTCCCAAGGTTCTTTTGGACCTTTCCTAGTTCATTTAAATCCTATGTTACGTCGTTTTGACCATACATCATCATATTTAGTCAGTTTAAGCCTAGAAACATAATTAAAACATATCTAAGTCAAATCATTAATCAAACATAGAAATTAGAAACATAAGAGGAGAAAACATCAGAACCCTCATCAAGACTCCACAAGCTCCAGAGGTTCTTCTTCAAAAACTTAAGTATTTTTCTGTGGATTTCATCACCAAGATGTGGGATTTCACCTAGTTGGTTCCTTTACCCATTGGGTGCCCAGTTTTTCAATCAGAAGTTTTTAGATTCTCTTCTATGATTACCTAAAGTTCCTAAATTACAGAAAAACCTTCATGATTTAGTTAAAATTAATGTGCCAATAGATTATCATGTTTTACCAATAGCGCATGGATTATAGAACTCTTAGCTTTGTCTTTATTTAGTTTCTTTAATCACACATTGCTAGAGATCCACTATTGTTCTCACATACATCATATATCATCTTAGTTTATAAATGCATCATTACATGATTAATTGTTTCATTCTTATTTTGCATGTTCATTTTTGAGCTTAATGCAGTATTACAGAACTCAGACATAATCAGTTAAATTATAGATTCATTAGGAGTAGCATAATATGATTTGTACGAGTTTTAAGCGTACCGAATATTCTCCGAACTACTACTCAGTAGAGTCCGTAGATCCCATTTTTGGGAAATAATTTTATGATCACACGCCAGTATACCGTTAGACTTTTGAGGTATATTGGATTTCCTCTCAAAGAAACGTATACAATCAGACACCACATTTACTCATGTGTTTTTTGACTATTATTAGACTCACAAGTTCACTTCATACTCTTTGCAATTACCATTATCATATATTGAGTCTTCAGTTCATCATTATTATAAATTGGTCATTGAACAATTATATCTCAGAAATAAGTCATTTTCACTTTTTTATTATTCTACCGCTCTTAGAGCATGGTGTCAATTAGATCCATTTTCACAGCTTTACTCTATCCTACATGCTCAGTCCTTTCATATAGTGATGCATACGTGCGCTACATCTTCTCGTGATGTAGGTTTAGGTTTTAGTATCCAGATCACGCATAAATCGATTTTCCAATCCCAAAGTTAGCGAATTCGGTGGTGAGTCCTCATTCTCCAAGGACAATAGTCATTAGTTTAATTTAAGTTTTCAGTTATTTAGTTTCATCTTTTTTAGATTTAGCTGGGGCTTGTCCCAGTATTTATAGTCAAGTTTTTTGCAGGCTTATTCAGTCCATAGTTAATTCACTTGTATGAGTTAATATTTTCCATTGTAATTACTTATTGTTTCAAATATCTTAATTTTAGATTATGTGTATTCCTATCTTTTGGATTTACTTTTATGTAAGCTTCCGCATCAGTTTATTAGCTTTAGTATACTAATGATCATCGCATCAAGTTTTTTTGGATGTCCATTTAGTTGTTCTATGTTTCGTGTCCACGTCTAGGGGATAGGTTGGGGAATGACAAAAATTGAGGGGGTAGAGGAGCGCCGAATTTAGAAGATGGTAGCTCAACAGATGGACAGGAGGATCCAAGAGGTCCACCAGTTCTTCGATGCTTTTTAGTTGAGGGTCCTCACACGCCTAGACCCTACCATTGATTCGACGAATCTTCAGGCGGATATGGAATGTTTGAGGGTTGATATTGATAATATCTTAGACATGAGGGTATCCGAGCCTAAGGCCGCACCTGCGGATCTTGTAGAGGATACAATTCTTGCTGCACTGTTCACTACCACTACTACACCCCCACCTCCTCCACGTGAGCGTGCCAAGAGGAAGTGATTCAAAGACAGTGAGGATAACGCGGCTGGAATAATTTGTCCTACAGATGGAGTCTACAGAAGAGATCCTGGTTTGATAAGGAGGCCCGGCGATTGGCCTTGAGTTCGCTGCCTCAGCTCTAGAGCTCATGTTTGCGAATGTTGAGAGGAGCACCATGAGGTTAAATATTTTTTGTCGGGCACCACTGATGTGCCCCTACTACTGAGGGACGAGCTACGGGAAACCGTTACACCGTCTTGTTTGATCTTCTATCACTATGCGCCTCAGGTTTTGCTTACCCTACTATATTTGCTCAACCGCACAAATCGCTGGGAGGCATGTGGTGTAAGGATTTTGTAACGTAGAGGTGGGAAGGGCTTGGGTGGGTTAAAAGGAGGTGGGGTGGGAAGGAGGGGGGGGAGATAATTGGAA
The DNA here is from genome assembly GCA_027704765.1 of Solanum habrochaites. NCBI lineage: Eukaryota > Viridiplantae > Streptophyta > Magnoliopsida > Solanales > Solanaceae > Solanum > Solanum habrochaites. The sequence goes on from JAKWJA010002489.1 coordinate 11,499,152, forward strand.
CGGCAGTATGTTGAGAGTGTTAGTATGTATAGTTATTTTGTTTCATTGAGGACATTTCATTGATTATTTTTTGGGGGGGGGTGATGGAAAGTGAGTGCCAGGGTGAAGTAAAATTATTCCACCACGATCCTCGCTCTCATGGTTTGTTCTTGCAGGTGTTTTCTTTGACGCCAAGAGACTGTTATTTTTACTGTTTAACACATGTTTAGCTATCTTGTACAAAGGTATATGTAATCTGAAGCATGGATGGATAAATATGAATGCTGCTCGTTCAAAAAAAGGCTGCCATATTAGACTAGTGCATGTTGAATGTTTGGACTCATGCATGACATCGAGTATGCACGCATTGCCATGACCTCTCAATCTACACTCAAACTATGTGTCGCGATTAATCCTTGTAGGGTCACAGGTTTTTAAGAAGTGTGAGGATATTTATTGTCCCACTATTGGTACCGCGTACCTAGAACTTGCCCAATTAGTCCTGCACAAGAATCTGCGTTAGACTAGTAGGAAAGAAATGGCACTTGATAAATTAGACATCGTTACGCTAGCAAAAAGAACCAACTGAAATTGATCCCATGTATGAGCCATAGATTTTGAGCTTACAAAATATCTTTCCTTTTCCTCTGCCGCCACGCATCTTCCCTGGGTATAACGTGTTGGCCCCGCGTCCTTCTGGCTAATGCACCTCAACATAAGCCAAAAGCATAGTTGAGGTGGCTATCAGAAACCACGCTACTCCTTCTTGGCCTTCAACCCACCCTTGGTATTCTGTACCTAAATTTGGCAAAGTCCTAAGTTTGAGGCTGGCTATATGAGTAATTTCCCAAAAACAGGGTGAAAGGATTATGTGAAAAAAAAAGAAAAATTTAGAAAATAAATATTGAACCATAGAAGTGACTCAGCTCACTGTAGACACAAGTAAAAAAAATAAAAATAAAGAATGTTAAGTAAGAGGTCATTTGCACAAAAGAAGAAAAGAAAGGAGAAACAAGGCAAGAGTTAAGAAAAAGAGAGTAGGGCATAATAGACAATAAAAGAGGTGGGACGCTTAGCCGTAATGTCAAGGAGGGCCACAAGTCACTAAAATGTACCCATATGTATCAACACTGACCAAATGCCTATATTACAAGCCAATAAAATCCTATCGTGATTCTAAGAGTCGAGTATGCTGAACATAAGCAGTGAAAATAAGGGCAAGCCTATGGCTACAAGTACCAACTAGTTGTGAAGTTGTTTTCAGTGTGAGTGTTGAATAATGATCCGTATACCCAATTTTAACATCACTGTGCAAAAAAAGGAGGATATCTTTTGATGCAAAGACACTAGTTGCAATATTGGAAAGTTTGTACCTTGGTGAGGGATAAAAGAGTATAGGTGTCGGTGCATGGTTAGCATGTGTTAGGGTCTTATCCACATGAATGAGCCTAGTGATCCTCAAAGTGAAATCATGCATTACAACAATGAAAATAGTAGGGATCGATAGCCAAATGATAGAAAAAGCTTAAAAGAGGATACTTTTGTACAAAGGTGTTGTGGTGAGTCTTAGTGCGTCGCTTGAGGATAAACAACGAATTTAAGTTGAGGGTGTTAATGTACTTTTGTTTCATGGTACTTTCAATGGTTTTTCCTTATGTTTAGTGTGTTTCTAGGGCCTTTTTTAGTAATTTTAATGTGTTTTATCTGTGTTTTGCAGCAAAGTTTTCCAAAATGAAAATGCAGAAGACAGTGCACAAGTGACCCACGAAGCCATCGACGGCAAGTAGGTAGTGATCGTCGACTGTCCAAGCACCTGCAAGAAACTAGGGAATTCTAACAAGTGTGGGACTACAGAAGGATCGACGATCTGTTGATAGGTCGACGGACCGTCCTGGCAAAGCGTCGATCAGATCAGTGATATGTCCCAATACGCGGTGTTGAAGAAAAGCTAAGTATGGAGCGACGAGAAGCATCGATAGACCGTGATGTTATTCTTTCGATTGGATCAGAGAAGCCGCAAAAATGAAGGCGAAGAAAAAGCTAAGTATGGACCGATGGAGGCATTCGACGGTCCGTCATTCCGTCGACGAACCGTCTGTGTGGTCGTTAATTGAAGCGGCGTTTACTGGAAAAAATTCCTTATTTGTTTTCCTTTAATTTTAGGACAATGTCTTTATAAATAGGGGGTAAAAAACTTGTTTTTGGGTTGGATCTTTTATTATTTTTATATATTTTTCTTGGAGATTTGACTTTTGCAACTTTGCCATTAATTCAAGTTTCAAGAATCTATTCTAAAATGAATTTTGTTGTTTCAAGTATAATTTCTTCATTTTCTTCATACTTGTCAAAGTAAGTGCATGATTTATTATTCAATAAATATGAATTATGTTCTTCTAAGCATGGGTAACTAAATACACAACTAGGGTTGTGGGAACCATGGGGTGAGTATAACTAAGCCTAGTTGGTTACAATTTCATCAAGATATTGCTTTTAATCGTAATTCTTTCATCTAGAAATTTTTTAACGATTTGGCACGCGTTAAACTCACCTTCTTGCTATTTATCTAACCAAGGGATGCGTTATAGGAAAGAATTATCGACATAGATTCTTGGATTCTAATCTAATAGGAAGAATTTCGATTGGTGCCAAATTAATAACAAGACAAACATCGCATAGGATACTTATATGAGAAAAAGGTAAGGTTATTACTCTACACATGTAGTCGACGGAACAGGTACGGAGTGAAATCTTATAAATGCCGTACAAGGTATTAGAGATATATAACTAATCACTTTGTCAACAATGTAAAACCGGTTAGGGCCCGCCTATGTCTCGGTGCGGAGAGCCGGGCTATTAGCTCTAAGTTTTATAGACCCTCGCTAGCACGCCTCTGCGATACTCTGTCCCACCCCCAATACAAGGACCGCACATACCCCAAGCGAATGCTGCTCGGGCTAGGGGTAAGTCGTAGAACGGAGCCAAGCTAAACCACATACGGAGGGGGGGGACAGTTGTAGGTGAGAGAAGAAACCAGGGAGGTCCTTCCGGAAAGTAGGGGAAGGCAGGAAGCGCGTTCCTATGGACGAGGGGGCAGAAACGGTCGAAGCAGTTAGACACCGGGTGTACGGTCGCGAGTGGAGGTACGGAAAAGGGGAAGTCCTGCGGGGGGAGGGGGAAGAAGTGGGTGACATAATGTGGTGTCTGAAGTTTGAATGGGTCGTGAGGCTTGTCAATACCGCCATGAACTGGCTGCTATCGGATTTTGACTGGGTTACCGGATGTTGGGGAGTACCTCGCGGTCTCTGTAGTAGCGAGGAGAAGCTGGTCAGTAGACGCTAGACCGATTTGCGGTAGTGTGCGTGTGCGCAATTTTTCCCTGGTGGTGTGTTTATATTGTAGGGAGGATGGGAGTATATGGCATCTTCTGGAGGCGTCGGGGGGCGGGGGTCGTGAGGCTGTGGGGAGGCCACAAAGAATTTTGACTCGGCTACGTTGTGATAGTGCAAAATATGGAAACGTTTGGTTCACAAACCCCCCTGAATTAGCTTTTTTTGTTAAAAGGCTTGACTAAGATGAGGTAAGGATATATGAAGTAGATTCTATCTAAAAATCATTTTCCCTTGGGGGATGCGACGCCCATTATTTCTCTCCTTTGATACGGGCCCATCCTTACGCTGGGGGTGTGGGTGTGGGTTGGGGTTTCGAAAATTAAACTCTTTAGGAAATGTATCAATTTGAGCGTATCATCAGAACGTCGTGAAATGAATAGGCATTAACACATGCTACATTTTACTCCTAACACTTTTGTTTTTTTGTTTTTTGTTTTTTTGCTTTTTCTATAAACCTCAGATATCGACTCAAAAGATATGTTCATGTAGTAAAAACCAAACACTCTAAATATGAACCTAATAACCCCGCCACTCCGTGCAAAGAAACCCTCCCCCGTACCCGTCCCCTCGCCCTGGTTGTTTTCTGCCCTGCGCCACAGCCGCAACGACAACACCACCTCGACCTAACCAGAAAAAAAAGGCAATGAAAAGTTCTAGGGGGTTTCTATTTCCAGACACATGTAAACAACCCCAAAAATAGAAATATTGATTTTCTAGACGGCTAAACAGACCAAGGAAGCAAATTTTGCGTGCTACTCACTATCCACATCCTCTAGCCCCTGTCTTCCTTCTCCTAAGGTAACACCCCGTATTCTCACCCTCCCCAATAATGAACCTTCTCCCCTTGCCTCTTTATCTCCGCGAGGAGGAAGATTTGGGCTGTTGGCCGTTCTCGGAATGAGGGAACTGTTGGGGGCCCTCCATTCGTTATGTTTGCCCACACCCTTGTTTCGTTCTTTGTGTTTTAGTGGTTCTATACACTTCTTTTTCCGTACCTAATCCTGACGGCTCCGGTGCTACGTCATTCTTTCCCTCGGTGTTCCTCTGGAAGCAGAGGGGAGAGATTTTCTTCTAAATTATATTTTTTTACAGAATTGTAATATGTTTAGTGGGTGACTGTGGATGGTGTGGTTGATGGAGGCACTTAATTATGGAGGTTTCCTTAGTTTGTATTCTCTTTTCAGAATCAATTTACGGCTCCAACAATTTCACTTTCCCTCACCCCTCCATATCCCCGTGCCTCCGGCCCTTCCCCCTGTGCTCTTGTTTTTCCGCCCTCCTACGCCTTTGCTTAGTCCTTCCTCGCCTTCTTACTCTTCCCCTTTTGACGTCCAGCCTCTGTCTTTTTTTTCTATTCGTTTGGTTATTATTTTCACTCCCTTCCCCCCTGGCTGCCTTTCCTTCCTTTATGTCCACATTTTGCAATCGGAGCTTAAAGAATTTTTTTCTAAAGGTTTACAAACTTACTAATTCCGACCATAAAAAAGTCCTAGAATAACTCCTACTACCTCCCTCACCCCCGCCTGCTTGGGCCGCCTTCTTTCTCCTCCCGTGTAATAATTCATAGCGGACTATATCAAAGAAGTCTTTTTGCATATCCCGTAAAAAGCGTAATATCCCAGCACTCAGTTCCGCAGGGCCACGCGAGTCAACCTTCCTGTTCTCTTTCTCCTTTCTATTAGGGGCATCATGCCGGCGACCTCACTTCTCACAGAGACCCACGTTTAGCTATATACTAAGGTCTATTCCCGCGGGTGGCCCGCCACCACCCGTCCGAGCTCTCCCTGCGGTCCCCCAACCACCGCCAGAACGACGAGGGGGCCCCCCTGCGTAAGAATCGGGGCAAGCCAAGGAGGGGCAGAAGGATGACGTCTTTGCGCTTCAGCGGTGCGCGCTCCGGGGTGTAACCGCGGGTGCGGGGTAACGAAGAGAGCTTCCAAAGGCGCTAGGGGCATGGGTACTGGGGGTTGTGGGGGTAGGTGATTCGATGGTTATGGGAATGGACGAAGAGTATACCGGCTCGCCTACGGAATAGAGGTCGTGAGGGACGGGCGTTATTAGTGTAGGTCGGGGGGAGCGGGGATGTTGGGGGAAGGCGGGGCGAAAGTGGGGGGTGGTGGGTTTGTCAAATTGAGTGGCTGGGGGTGGGAGCTATGCGTTTTAAGATTAATTACCTCTGTCATCAGATGGGGGGATGGGTCGTTGATAAAGTTAATAACAAGGTTGTAAAGGTGGTTGACGGGTGGATAGGGGGTTAAATGTGAGTGCGAGTGAATGGTTTCCTGCCCGTCTTCTCTCACCCCCTTTACCACCTGTACCTCTTACATCCCCTATCTCTCCCCTACCAGATATCCCCGTCCCTTTCTTTTTGTCTGGCCTCTCCTGGCGCGGGGGGGACCGCCGGAACGACCACGGGCGCAACCGAGGGGCACAGCAGCACACGATGTGGGGAGAGGGGTATAAAGGTGGAGGAAGAGGGACTGCGACGAAGGTGGTGAGTAGGGGTTACTGGAGTAAGGAGGTGACATTGGCTTTTTTTTCAAAACTAGTACCACATAGGGCTAAAAAGGGGTAGAAAATTACTTATAGATAAGTTTCAGAGGGTATAAGACCTTAGTCTAGTACTAAGTGTGTCTCATGGGATTTCGGACATAGGTAAGGTACTTGTTGGTGCATTATCCTCTTTATTTAGAGAAATTGCTTGGGGTAAAATAGTTACTAAAAAATTACTAACTATTGAATGTCCAATTCAATCCACTTAATTAGTTTTTTTTCAAATGTGACCTTTAAATACATCAAAATTGTTACATTTTGATTGTATAGGTCCAGTTTAAAAATTAAATAATTTGATTTATGACCTTTTTTTAAATAAGAATTCGTGAATCTTTTTTTTATAAAGGGATCTAAGAAAATACCAATATTATCATGTTTTTAGTAAATGAACAGTAAAAATTCCCTACATTTTAGGAACTTTTATGTGCAGGGGTAATCTCCAAATAGCGAAGGTAAATTCATATAAATGTTTTTTCTCGAATCTATAAATTATAATAATATAGATAATAGACATTTTTTTCAGTGTTCTAGATAACTTTTAAATTCCTCCTCCAAACATAATGACTTCGTACATTGTAAGGCGTTTAATTTTCTTTCACTTTTTCCAATTACTATTTTGTTAGCAGCCTGAAAAACGTAGAGGTTATGGTATTTTTAGAATCCCTTTAATATTATATCATAAAATAATTTTTTTTATTAGTGAATTGTTATTTTTGTACTAAAATTTTCAAAAGACCAATAAAATAATTAAACTAAGCGAAAATTGTGTTGAGTTGGGTCCTTGACTCATTATCTTCGGCCTAGTTTTTTCCCCGCTCAATTCATATTGATCCATAAAAATTCATTGAATTGATCTTTTAATATCCTTTTTCTTATCTTGACACCGTATATTTGACCCTCAAAATTGTCTATTCACTGCGAGTTTAAAATCAGGAAGAAAAATTAATGAAACGAAATCCACTTATAGCATGAAAAACTAATAAAAAAACAAAAAGCTAAGCCAATAGTTTCCTCTTTTGGATGAGCTCGCTATTTATCTGAGCACATGAATAATTACCCTATAATGGCCTTTACGACAAAATTGTATATTATATCGTGCACACCCCACACAAACCACATACCTCTTATATATATATATATATATATATCTATATGATATATCTTATCTATCTCTCTCTCGTTACGCATCCCTCTTTATTGTTGTTCTCTGCCGATTCAGAATCTGAAACTTATCTGTTGTCACTCATGAAGTAGGCTTTTACTCTATGAGCGACGAGATCCTCCACATTCATATGTGTGGGTGGGCAATATGTATGTAATATCTAATCTCGAGCACAAAGAAAACTATTATTATTAGTAGTTGCCCACTTAATAGTAAATGTAGTATAGAGCTAATCTAGGGTTTGAATCTAGAGTTAAAAAACCTTATTTCAATGAAAATTTATTTTAATTATTTAGAGGGAGTGTTACATTAAAATTAACTAGTCACCTAGTATTGTAGATGATAGTCGACTCCCGGGGCAAATTAAGTAGAAGATTAAAGGCAATAATCGGAAGTTGGCAACTAAATAATTTTCAACAAGATTTTATCCTTGGTCCCGCCTCAGCACCAATGTGGTGTCCTAGTAAGTCCCTCTCAGTTCCAAGGGTTTTCCTTAATAGATTTGAAAGAGAATATTCGTGTTGCAAACTATTTGAAACTTTTTCTTCATGACGTTATACAAATAATATTTCTACCTTTCTAATATTTCTACATTTCTAAATAATTTCTAGAGAAATATTTCTCGTACAATGAAGAAGGAGGAGAAGGCTGTCTTTCTTCCCTTGTCTCCCTACGAAGGGGGTCTACGGATTGGGTGCGCGCCTTTGTTGTCTATCCGTTCCCCCTCCCAGGATGCATGCCGCCTGCTTCGTTTTCTTTATTCTCTTGTTCTTTTTCCCTTTTCTCACCATCCTGGGGGTGGTGCTTAACAAATCTTTATGAAATATCAAAAGTGACACAATCTGTTTTTGCTGAAGTTCTCAGTGAAATTGCGTACTTCAGACTACAAATCTTGGTTCTTGAATGAATTCTATGTTCGGGATGTTGATCTTACTGCTTGTTGTATGTAACAACCCAATGGATTTATCTTTTCAGAGGATAAATTTAGGGATTTCCCACCTTGTTGAGGAATTTGTTGTATCTGTCTCCTGAAGTAATTAGCTTGTCTTTCCCTTCTTTCCTTTTATTCTGTTTTGATCTTGATTGGTTTTATGAGCTACAAACTTCTTATCTTTGTGGCTTGTATTCATGGCTCTTTCTGCGTTCTGATGATTCAGTTGTGATCTGTGCCCAAGTCGCGAGTAATATCCCTCCTCATTTATAAGTTATCTTTATGTGGTGATTCAATAATATTCCTTTAACTCTCAAATTTGTGCCTAGATTTGAGGCTTGCGCTTTCCATGGCTGTCTCTGGTCAACTTCAGTCAAGCAAATATTATCTGTCCTTCTTGACTTGGTTTGCGCTCATGATTTCCTTTTAGAATAATTTACCTACAAATTGAGAACAACTCGTTATAGTGTTCTGTTTTTTAAAAATCAACTAACTCTAAGGCTTAACAATGTCCCTCTTTCAGATAAAATGATAAGATTGATGCCCAATTATAATAGTAATCTTGATAGTAATTTTTATATACTGAGAAATTAATGTACTTTTTGTACTTCCTTGAGGTCCTCTGTCGTAGGTTCACATCGATGGCAATGCAGTCTCCCCTTCTCACGGAGAGTAAAGAAAAAAAAAAGGATGAGGAGTGTATTTTCCTCCCCTCCTTTTTGTCAAATAAAAAGAATAAGAAAAAAGTAACCCCTAGATTAAAACAAAGATAGGCAGATACCAGATAGTCCAAGAGTTCGAGCTGAGAGAAAAATATGGTCCACGAGATAGAGAGGTACATGGCCCCCTATTGGAAAGTTTAGTGAAAAAATTTAAGGTTCATCCGGTAGAGTTTAATAAACCACCCCAAAAGTACTTGAGGATTTTAATCACTTTCTATAACAGAAGGTGTTTGTAAGCACGTTGCAACATTCTGTTAAAGAACGGAATTATAAGCTCTGTACTGTAACAAAAGCTCATTGTTGGAGGAGTTTGACTCAACTTTTGAGATGTCAACATGTTGGATCAATAGATTTTACCTTGAGATACCAGCCCGGCTTGAATCGTTCATAATTGGTTTTTAGGCGCCACTTTACCGATAAATCAGTGTAATTATTTATGTAAATAAAATACCTTTTCCACAGCATCATGTAAGGTCTTCAACTTCCGTTCTCCAGCTAAAAGTCTTGTTTTGACTCCTCTTGGTACTAAACACCATAAAATATGTGGGCAAATCTATCTTGAATTTTTGTCGGTTTGGTGGAGAAATCCGCACCAGCTCTGATTGAGTCAGTTTTTAAACCACATTTAACAAACCTGCACATACATCAAACTAGAAGAAGTTTGGGAATCATAAGTTTCATTTATAAGAAAGGGGGTAAACATAGAAAGATCCACAAGACGGTCCACAATAATCCTCGATATGAAAAATCCATACGGAAAACTTGCCAAGATATTCATGTCTTCAACACTTTCCACATAGACTCCTTCAACCATTCTGCCCAGTTGACCTGTAGCTTTTTAATTAAGCAGGAAGTAAAAAAAAAAATAACATCACGATAAGACATTATTTAAGGACACCCTTCCTGGGAATAAATCGAGTTGTGGCCCAGAGTTATGTGAGATGATAATCTAAACAATAGTGAAAGGGCCTCAAAGTCAGAAATGTAGTAGTAAGGTTTCAACAACGACTCTCTTTGCAACTTCAGTTGCCACTTCAAGCGGAACTTCAAAGAAGTCATTAGAGGGGGGGTGGGGGGGGAGAAATTTAATTGGGTAGGGATTGAGGATGGGGATGTGGGTATGGATAAGATTTTACGACATTGAGAATGTATTGTTTGTCTCGATAAAAGAATAGAGAAGCTTTTCCTGCCGGGTGTAGGAGAATTGATTGCTCATTGGGAGATGTTTGACGGATGTCATGGTGATTTTGCCATATTCCGTGTTTTTTGTACGTAATTACGTTCTAGAACTTCGTAATCCAAGCAAATCTTCAGCCAATCACCACAATATTAAAATAATTCATTGATGATAAAGTGTTTACCCTTAAAAAACTTATTCCATCGCCCGTCACCATTGTTGGTGAAATTCGTAGATTCCATAGAGTAGGCAAAGAACTTCATCAAAAAGGCCTTAAACTCACAAAATAAAACGCCCACACACATTAAATTAGAGGAGAAAATTTATGATCTATGATGTAAGGCTATTAGTGGGCAGTGCGAGTCCTTTAGGTCCTGATATTGAACAACCTACTGCCAGGAACCATTATGCTCCTTTTTTGAATGGATCATAGCATTTGTTTTCTGTTCGATACCCCGTAACTGTTGTCACAGCAATATCAACGTTGGGAGAGCATAATCTCCCATCAATATTGAAAGGAGGGCTTCTTTGATGCTATCTGCTTACTAGTAGAAGCTCTCTTTTTTGAGGACTCGGGCGGAGCAACCATGGATCCTACGAAGGAATTAGAAAAGAGAGATGGTGTCTATTTCGATGGAACTCGAAGTGACAGAGGATTTCTTTGAGGTCATTGAGCAACTTTTTGTCATAGTGAGATGAGGAGTAGAAGAGAGTACAGGAATGGATAAATAAAAAGAAAAAAGAGAAGAGAAAAGAAAGGGGATCAGACAAAAAAGGGAAGGGAATTTTGACTAGAAGATGTGGAAGTAGGTCATAATTACTGAACAAAAAAAACTTAAAACAACATAAATGGCTAAGGAATAAAATAAATAAACCGTGATGTCGCAATGGCATTAGTCAACATATTTAAATAATAATACCAAGACAAGGGCGATCTTTTGTGATAGCAAAATCTTTCCTCCAGAAGAGATTTAGTTAACAATATCAGTTAATGGTGATTTGTTAGCAGGTTAAAATTTCAAGAGAAAAGCATCATTTCCAACATATTATGAATAAAATAACGCTTACATGTCGCATGCTTAGGGCCCCTAGAATATGCGCCGATAAAAATATATTTAGAACGACTTAAAATACTATCACATATAAATAGAAAGTTTTTCATAAGAAAGATCAGTTACTCACTAATTGATGCATCTGTTTGGCCATATAATGTTGAGTATACCACCACTTCCAACCGCCCAAGTATGAATATTTCTTTGGTGGATAAGCAACGGAAGCTTGTTTCTATCTATGCCATGAGACAGATAGTTATCCGCAATATTAGACATGTTCCTTCCACTAAGTGCTTTTTTCGGCAGTTTGTCAGCATCCCAATTCAGCACTAAATAAAAATTATTAAATCGAAAACAAAATTAGTAGAATGAGGATACCATAGTCCTAGATTGTGGTTCCAATAAGGTAGCGAATGATTTGCTTTACTACCGTCAAATGTGATTCCTTCGGGGCAGCTTAAAACAGTGCCCACATTCATCCATTATACATTATATCGAGCCGACTATTTGTAAGATGTAGTAATGAGACACCACTACTAAAAATTAGTCATTACCGACCTCAAATGGAGTAGGTAATTTTCAACCTCAGGAGGTCAATATTGTGAAAAAGAATAAAACTAGTTGGGTTTTATGCAAAATGTCACGACCGGAGTCTTAAGACTCGAAGACAAGACCTAATGTCGTCGTTTTTAGAAACTGCAAGGCCTCTGACGGTGCTGTCCAACCCTCCATCTTGCTTTGTCATTTCTTCTCGATCGTCTTAGGTTTAATTTTGGTACAACTTTTGTCAAACTTTTTATTTTCTTCACATACCTCGTTGTACTAATCACGTTCTATTAGTATTCATAATTTTTCCATTTCAGACCCTCACCACCCCTCTGCCCCTTACTGCTCCTCCCCATTCCCGCCCTCGTTTCCTCTCCCTTCCCTGTCATCCTTTCCCCCCCTGGCCACCGACCTACCCTGTCGCCCACCCCACACGTGGCATCCCGGCTCCTCTCGTTGGTCCCAGACGCCACGAGCGCGGCCGAGAACGAAGCGGAAGACAGGGAAAACATAAGCGCGCAAGCATGGGGTCTAACGCAAGTACGGATGAATGGCGCGCACTCCGAAGAGTGTTCATCAGCTATCACCTGTAGGCCTAAATGCGTCGCACCACCTGTGTCCTGCATCTAAAAGTGAGGTTCGATAAGAGGGACGCAAGACCACGTGGAAAGAAGGAGGTGTGCATGCAAGCACACACCAGGAGCATGGATGAGTAAGAGCAACGTCTTCCTAACAATCAGATTATGGAAAGTCAAGTCACTGTAACTTTGGGCAAACTTGGGATTTAGGAAAGTGAGTGAGTCTTTTCTCCACTTTTTAATTAGACTGTTTTATATATTTTAATAATTTTATAAGGACTGTTATTCGTCATGAGAGTAAATAGTGCATCATTGTCCTTAAGATCTTGCACACTCTCAGGCAATAGGTCGTACGACATACATCTAATATCTACTTCCTATAACACAGTAATGTTGTTCCTATATTCATTTGTGATTCCTGAGACCTTGGAATTTGAAACTTCAGAATTAAGACTTCCCCAAAATAGTGCTCAACATGGGACCTGCAACTAGGGAGTCTGGCTTTGGCAAAACGATAGAGTCTTGCTTCGTTAATTAATACTTATTTCATTTATTTACTTTCATGGTGGGCCAGTCTCCAACCGCAAAAAAACACCCAGCTTTAGCTCTAGGATTAGTTATGACTTTCATCGGGTTTGTTATGCATTTTACAATTACAAGAATGACCTAATGATATTACTTTGAATCTAACTCACCTCTTGATTACCTATCCTAACATCCTTTGGTATTATTCGTTTCATTATGTGGGCTTCATTTGAGGTTGGCCTCTTAATTTAATGAGAACTTAACTTTTAAAAACGACATAGATCATCTGAGAATCATGGAAATCTCAGTGTCTGACACACCACACCCGAAAAGATTTGGAATCACGCACGGATGCCATCGTTGTACTGACGTAGCCTAACTCACTGTTCGCTCAAGCGGCACTATGGGACTTTGAATTCCCGCGTCAATCGGCCTATAGTTGGCAGTTTTTAGTGTTCGAATTCTAAGTGATAGAATAAGAAGAATGGACCTTAGGCCCATTCATGGCCGGATCAGTCTCATCTCATGAGAGTTACTTTAACGCACCGGCCGCTTTCTGAAAGAAGGCAGGCATTCACTATAGCTAGGCTTTCTCATTATAAAGTTCCATTATAGCAACTCATACAACTGGAAGGTTGCTTCCTTAGTATTAGACAAGACATATTTCACTAGATTATTGTCATCTTCATAATTAGTATTAAGTGTGTTAATCTCACTAACTTCATTTCGAATGTCATAGAGAATTTCTTTTACATAACATTAGCACTTCCTCATAGGTGATACCGGAGGGTTTTTTGTTTAACCTTTGCTTAGGCTCATTTGAAATAGTGCCCTCATCTTATTGCATTAGGCCTCAATCATGTTGGTCAGCCGACATTCATCCACTTAAGGCATATCACATTTTCTTTCTCTTTCATACTTATCATGACTTATTGCGCCGGAAACTTAATTCCATCCTCCGCGGCCTTTTATTAGCTTTCCTTTTCTTGGAGGTTCATAATATGTCCACTGAACTTTGGCCATTTGTATTTTTTCTAACTCTTACTAACCCTTCTAGTGACACATACTTCCTATCCTACCAACTCATCCTCAGTAAACCAAGACACTACCCCCTTTGAGGCGCAGACGTGTCAGGCAATTTACTGACCTACCACCCTCTATGACATGTGCAACGCTTCCCACCCCGGCTTCTTTCATATTTCTACACCACGGAGAATTCAACGTATGTGTAGGTAAGCGCTTAGGTTGGAAAGGCCGGCTCGACCATGTAGTACCACCTATCGTTGTTCAAACTTCGGATAATACGGTCAGAGCGCTATGAGCGAACGCAATGCAGCCACACCATGGCACGCGATTTTGTTTTATAGATTGCTTTGTGGAGTGGCTGGCTGATAAGAAAGAGGTAGGGAATTCTTCGCGTGTCTCGTTGTTTAACTAATCGCGGGGAAACGGGCCGCTGCTAGGGAACCCCCCTACCGCCCACCTCACTGCCTTCCCCCTCCCTCCCCCCTTATCTTCAGTTCACCAACTTACCTCCAAATCTTTCCCCGGAACCCTCTCATCCAACCCCCCAATTCGTTGATCGCTTTCTCTGCTATGCGCCTACATGCTTTTCTACCCCTCACTCCCGTGTATTAGGGAACGAGCCCGAACGTTTCGGAGCTGCGCTCACAAAAACATAAAAACATCTCAACACCCAATCATGTGCACTGGGTCGTTGCATTAGACCCTAGCACAGGTCCTGCTGGAAACAACGAGCGCCCGACTCTGATGGTCCCATCCACCCTCGTTTAGAGCAAGTGACGTTCGATACGCTATTCGCATCTCGGGGATAGGAGTCAACATCGGGAAATCGCTAATTACGGGTATGCAGAATCGCAGGACGTTGTGGGGCCTTAGGTTATTTTAGGGAACCTTGATAGGGCATTAGCCGGTTAGCTGGATTAGGGAGATGTGTCGGTGCGATGAGGGCGTAAGGTGTTGGGCTGGGTTGCGTTTGGCTTTGCGCACTCGGGGGGGTAGGTGCCGACGGCAAGAGTATATAGGTGGGGGGTGTTTTGGGCAGGCGGTGGGGCAGGTGATAATCGGGGGGTGGTACCGAAGGTGGAGGCTTTGAAAAGAATCTGGGAGGGGGGAGGTTCTGCGAGCAGTGCGGTGAGGTATTTGGAAGAAAATGTGGAGGTATGAAGAGTGTACGAATAGTATGACGTTGTCGGGAGTTTCTAGGATGTTCTGATAGCCTGAGAACTGGCAGGAGCGAACGAGCGGGGGTGGCGTGTTTTAGGTCTTGTTATGTTGCAAGTGAGGTAGTAGGTGGGGTGAGGGAGGCGGGCAAATATGGGCAGATTGATATCTGATATGACTTGTGTGTGGATCGGAGCATCTTATAGTCGTTATCGGAGGCACGTGAGGTGGAAGTTGGACCTGGAATGTGATGTCTGGTGGGGGTGTAGAATGGATTCAATTATGGTGCTGGTTTTGAGTTGGGGGTCAGGTGAAGCAGGTAAGTGGAGAGGGATAGGGGGTTGCTGTATTAATTGATGGCAATAGGGATGGGGTGGCTGGCGAAGGTATGTAGGTAAGAGCGAGTGTTGGGTTGGGTGTTGGGAGGAGTATTGCGGCTGAGTGGACGCTCTGCGGGGTGGGGGGTAAGGCACCTGTCGGGGTGAATGCGTCCGCTGCAACCTCTCGTCAGGAGGTGGTTGGATGGGTGCTTTTTTCCCTCCTTTGCGGTTTTCTTCCATCCTTTCCTGTGGCTTGGTTGAGGATAATTCATCTTATGGGCCTTGCACCTTGTCCTTTAGTGTGTTTTACACTCTTACTAACGGCCTTCTATTAGGTTACAGTATTTCATTACATAGCATCTTAGTTTCACTTTTTTTAAATGTATTCTAAACTTATAGGGTCTATAAAAAGAAATAAAAAAGTCTCATGAGGATGCATTCAATAGTTTTTCGTTTAAGTGATTCATATCTTCGTCTAAGATTATGTTTGTTCAAAGACTTATGAATCTTGTATGTATGAAAAGACCTCGATTTCGATCCTTTAGGTAGTGCACTATTCTTGAAGATATAATTCACGGCTGGTGACTTTATGTATCACGTAATTTGGGCAATGTAAGCCCAATTTCGAATATCTTAGACAACACTTATTTTCTTCATTTATTGAATTTTGTCGCGGACATGACTTGGGACTCCTATATCGAGAACCCAACATCAATGTTTTCGGCTCTATACTTTTTCTCGCTTTGATTACCTCTTACTTGTCCGAGAGTTGTGGGATCAAATCCCAAAACTCCCTTATAATTTTTTTTTCTCTATTTCTCCTTTCTATGTCTATTTCGAGGATGATTTTCTAGACCTATACGTTGTTTGGATCAACAAACATCTATATCGTCTCTTTATTTTTCTTTTTTTCTTTTCTCTCTCATTAATAAATCTTTTCTCTAAGAGGTCGTGGGTTTCGATTCCCACAGCCTTCCATTTAATTTTTCTTTTATTTCTCCTCCTTAAATCTTCGCTAAGAGGTCCTGGGTTCGATTCCAACACGCCTCCCGCCTTGTATATTTTCTTTTAATTTCTTTTATTCACCTCCTAAATCTGCCTAGGAGTCATGAGAATTTTTCGTCTTCCCACCGCTCCCTCTTTCGCTGTCCCCTTTTCTATTCGTTATTCTTCTCGTGCTTAATCTACCCTAAGCGTTGCTGGGGTTTGGATTCTCACATGGCCTCCCCCGTTCAGTTTTGTTTATTCAATCCTCCTTAATTCTGATTGAGAGGTGGCGGGTTCGAATCCGGCCGCACTCCTCTCATTTCTTAATTTTTTATTTTAAGTTACATTTTGCGGCAGGAAAAAACCATTGTTTGGAATTCGTTTCCCCCGTTACCAATTCTTTTACTTCTTTATTTTCAATGGTTTAACATGGGAGGTAACGGGGTTCATCCTCCTCCATACCTCCCTGTTTTAATAAAAAAAAATTCAATATTTCTTTCTAACGTCTGTTTGCTGAACTAAAATGCATCCTAGAAGCTTCAAATTTTCTTGTAATTTTTAAGCATCACTTTCATTCCACGTTTAAACCTTAGTTCCAGGGGAGTTTTTTTAGTTCTTTTTAGAAGCATGTTAGGTTGTTTTAAATGATTCGTATAGACAAGAGATTAATCCCAAGTGAATGGAAGTCCACTTCTCAACATGTAATCAACTCATATGAATCCTACCATTTTTTATTACCATTGTCCCTTAATATAGCTAACTATCAATACCATTTAAAGTCCTAAAAATGAAAACAATAGGCCACGGCACCACACATATACCCCTAGTTCTACTTTCTTGGAAACATCAACATAATTCACATTCAAAACATCCATATAAACCCAACATCATGACTAAAGAAATCGCCATGTTTCGATTCACCAAAAAAAAAACAACTATGATTCAATGGGAGCTGTTACAATGGACACAAATCGGGAACAATCGTAGGTTCAGAAAGCAATATTCTGAACGCTTACAGGGTCTCTGCATTCGAAAAGGGACACAAAAGAAGGAATAGAACTCCCCCAAGCCTTTTTGAACGTTAAAAAACCTCGACTTGCTTCCCAAAGAATTCCTCCAAACACACGTCCAACACAAAAAGTTCAATACCAAACTCGACGGAAAACCTTCTCTTTTCCCACATAATTGATTAACGTTTGTTTTTCTTATATTTTCGTGTAATTTATTCAAGTGTTAAGAAATTTGGTTTGCCTACTGTTTTTGGAGTTATTTTGGCAGAGAAAATGTGAATGAGAGTGATAGAGACGTGAGAGAGAGAGATGAGCGTGGGAGAGAAGAGTTTTCTTAGCGTTAGGAGTCTAGTTTAGGACTTAGTCAAATAAGATTTTATTTAATTATTAAAAATCTTATTTCCTTTACTTAAATCAGCTAATAACTAATAATGATAAATTAAATACATTAATTTAACAACTTAAATTAAAAACAATTTAATTCATTTCTTCCACCTAGGTAGGCAAGCTATGTGGAGGCAAGACACACACTTCAAGAGCCGCAATTTTGGCCCTCTCTCCCCAAAATACCCCTCTACCTTATGAATTAAATAATTAATTATTTATTTAGGGTAATTACTATACTACCCTTAACCTGGAAAAAAATTATTTTATCCCTAGACCCTCCAAACTCAAGATTTTCCCTTTTTAAGTTCGGTAAAGTCTCCTTCAAGTAAATCTTCATATTCTAGAGCCCTACATGGTTGGAACCAACCTTTCCACGCTCAACTAACTTTCCAAGTTAGTTGGCTTGGCTGTAGCAAGGGTTCAGACGTCTCGGTCTACGCGCATCAATCTTTGTGAACCTTGGTCTAATCATAGGCATTCTTGACACATTAAGCATTTCTTATCTTATTCATTTTTAGGGTATTTACACAAAAAAAGGGGGTGAAAAATTCTGACCTCAGAGGGTCCGTATTATTTAGCGGAAAAAATAAATTACAATAAACCTCTTGATGTCAGTAATAAATAAAATAAATGAATAAAAATATTTTAATTTTTCTCAATTAAATAAAAAAATAAAATTGAGAAATATTTGGATTTAATATTATTTAAATCGTCTTTGAAGGACGGGTTTAAGTAAAATCAATAACAAAAAAAATTATAATACTGACATATGGATATCAATAAAATTAATAGTATATAATTGTATCAATTTTTATTAAAATATATATATAGTGAGTTCAATAAAATTATAAATTGATATTTTTAATTAACTTTAAATAAATTGGATCATGGTTTTATGTAAATTAAAATATTTATTAGTAATATCAGATGTTTACATCATGAGATTGTGAATTTTATCTTTTTTCGTCAATACCGACCTAATGGTTTGGTATTTTTATTTAACGTCATATCAAAATAACCGACATCATTCGGTAGGTTATTTACATCATCAAAAATCTTGACCTCATGAAGTCGGTAATTTTTTAGGTTATCCAATATCGACTCATGACGTCCCGGTATTAATTCTTCATCCAAATATCAACCTCATGAGGTCGATATTTTTACTTCATCTAAATACCGACTTTATGAGATTGCTATTTATCTTTCATCAAAATACCTACCTACTGAGATCAGTATTTTTATTTCATCCAAATACTGACATCATAAGGTCGGTATTTTTTCTTCATCCAAATATTTACCTCATTAGGTCGGTATCTTTTATTTCATCTAAATACCGTCTTCATGAGGTCGGTATTTATCTTTCATCCAAATACCGATCTCATGGGATCGACACTCTTCTTTTACTTTCATAACTTCATCGAATTAAAAACGACATCACAGTGGCGGTATTTTTTTATTACATCCATATAACAAACAGTAATTGAAGTGTCAGTATTTTTTATTTCTATCTCATAAAGTTTTGTATTTGTCAAAAGATCTTCATTCAATATCGACCTCATGAGGTCAGTGATTTTAGTTTAGTTAATACGGACCTCATTAGGACGATTTTTTTGCGTAATAAAAAAAACTATAATACCGACGTTTAGAAAATCTAAATAAAATTAAAATTATCTGGCATGGCATTTCATTAGTTTTAATTAAAATATTTATATCAGCATTGCGTTTAGAAAATTATAATTTTCAATTGCACTTCACGTAAAATAAATCGTACTCTGGGTGACGTTTTATATAGGCATAATCATCTTTGAACCATAAACATGGCTTCAACTTAATTTTGACGCTCAAACTTTCGTATTGAAAAATAGGCACTTTAAAAGGAAGCTTTCGCATCTTTTAAATAAACACCGCGTCAACTATAAATCCTCTGGCAAAATGCGTGAACTGCCGCATTCTGCGCGAGTGAGTGATAATATTACCGAGCCCACAAATTAAAATGCTTAAATGACAATTCTAAAACCTTTAAATCTCTTTTATAATTAATTAATATTAAAACCTTTTTTTTTTCAAAATGACATGTAGATTTTTTTATTTAAATAAAAAATGTCATGTACGTGTTTAGTTATGTAGGCAGTCACTAATTGAAATCACTAAACAATCAGCTGGGAATGCTTTTTGCATTTCATACAAGCATCACACTTTGGCTCAAAAAAACGCGTGTTTATTAGTGAAATATAGGAACTAGTTAAGTGGCCTATTTGTGCACTATGAATGTTTTATGTAAAAATTAAAATTTGAAACCAGTTTAGGGCCCAATATATGTGTTATGGTAATTTTAATATTAAGTTAAAAACTCAAGATATACAAAATAACCGACGCCTCGCTGATGTCAATTATATTTATTTATAGGTTCCTTTTAAATTTTTCTTCTTAAAATTTAATGGTGCGACCCGCTGACCTCATCAGATCGATATTTTTTTTATTATATCTAATTCATGTTAATAAGAAGTGGTACATCTCGTAGTTAGGTTTTTGATTTTCCATCTTTCTAAATCAATTATAGTTTTTGTATATAGAAGAAACTAAAATTTCGGCTTTGGAACTTACTATTAATTGTTAAAAACGTGTGCTACTTTTTTATATTTTATCACAAAAAACAATTCGACTTCGTGGAAAAAATAAAAAACTATCGGGGCGTACTCCTATTTAAAGTATTAAACTATATTGGATATGAATTAGGATATAAATTATCTTAATTATAGAGTACTTAGCTACCTATTCAATGGCAATCTTCTTATCATGAACGTAATATCTCATGTTATTATTTCGAGGTTCAGAGCTAACCGATAACTCTATTTTTGTATGAAATAAGAGATAATACTTATTATATAGGTTCGATCTTGAAGTAATTTAAAAATGTAGCAATAAACTATCTAATATACTGACATGTAAAAAATACTTCATATGATCATGAAAACCGAGTGAATTATATAACTCCCTCGCTTCTCCCTTCCCTCCCTCTCGCTCCTCCCTTTCCCGCCGCCGCTTTTCTTTCCTCGCCTTTGCTCTTCACCCTTTCCCCCCCTGCTTCCTCCCCTATCCCGTTCTCTCCTAACCGCCGTCTGTCTCTCTCTCTCTCTCCTCATCTCTCTCTCTCTCTCTCCTCTCTGCTCTCTCTCTCTCTTCTCTCTCTCTCTCTCTCCTTCTCTCTCATCTCGCTCTCATCTCGGCTCTCTCTCTCTCAAATCTCTCTCTCTCTCTCTCTCGTCTCTCTCTCTCCTCTCTACTCCTCCTCTCTCTCTCTCCTCCTCTCTCTCTCTCTCTCTCTATCGTCCTTCTCTCTCTCGTACTCTCATCTACTTACTACATCCTCGTCTCTCTACTCTCCCTCATATCTCACATCCTCCTCCTCTCATCTTGTTCGTCTCAGCTCGTCTCCCGCATCATCTTTTCTTTGCCCCCTCTTTCGTACTTACCACTTCTTCCTCACGGTTCATCACTTTTCTGGTCCGCAAAGTACATCTTAAATTTAATGTTGATACCGACCTCATGAGGTCGGTTTTTTTATTGTATCGGCATTTCATTTTAATAAAACGACAGTCCGAGGTCGGTTGTATAAAATATATCTATTAATATCTAATTTTAATTTTTTTTTGCTATTTAGCGTACTACTAAAAGTTAAATTAAAATTGTCAATTAATGTTTCAAAAAGTGGAACAAATTTTGTCTACTTTAATTAATACAAGTTAGACTTATGACATAAATTAAAACATATATATATATCATTTTTATTGTATGAACTATTTTTCAATAAAGGAATATAATTGATAGTTATATTTCTAGGTAATGTAGGGCAGAATTGTATTAGTCCGCTATAATCTTGACTTAGATCTCATTTGAAGGATGTAGAGGTGAAGAGGCTCACATATAATCTATACGAGTATAGAAATGTCCGAGATAATAATTTTATTTAACTTTCGATCTTGGAAAATTATGTCAAGTGTGTATCCCATTTCCTAATTAGCGGGCAATGTAAATATACTTCTCTATATGTTATTAATTCTGTATAAAATACATCATCATTTAAAACAATATCGAATCAATTTAAGGGCAATTTATATATAAGATTGAATTTATATTATTAGCAGGAATAAATTTAACTTTAAATATATATATATAATATCCTATATATATGATTATATAAATATATATAGATATTATATATATAGATATATCATAATCAGTAATTAGACATAGAATGTTATTAAGTTCTTCAAATAAGTTTAATTGATTTAAAGTTGGTCATATAGTGTTGGAAAGTCTTAAACTAACTAATTATACTTATAAAGTTGTAACTTCCTTTCAAATACAGTAAATGGTTTTTAGTTAGTGAATCTTATGTTTTAAATTAAAGTTTAATAAACCAAACTAGTTATACTTGAAAATGTTTTTTTTTTTTAAAATTCGTCAAATAAGAAATGCTAATTATTTGGTGAATATTGTGTTTTAATTAAGTTAAAACTAAATAAATGAGACTTAGAAAGTTGTGAAGTTCTTTATATAAGTTAATGCGATTTTGTTTGTGAATATAGTGTCGGAATTACGATAAAACCAATATATTAGACATCGAAGGGTTTGTTAATTCTATAAATAAGTTAATGTGATTTAGATGTGAATATAGTGTTGGAATTAGGTTAAACTAATAGTATACTAGAAAGTTTTGTAAGCTCTTTAAATAGTATAGGATTTAGTTTGGTGATAAAGTGTTTGGCTAAGTTTAACTTAAACTAATTAGACTTGGAAAGAATTTCAGGGTCTTCCAAATAGCTAATTGATTTAGTTGGTAAATAGAGGTTGTTTGAATTTATTGAAAACTTAACTAATTAAACTACAAGATGTAATTCTTAAAATAAGTAAATGTGATTTAGTTGGTGCCTCTCTTGTTCGCCTTCCGTTCCCCCCTCCCCTCCTTCTCCGACCCAGAGAAGCCACCCTCCCCTCCTTCCCCTTAGAAAGCTGTTACGTTCTTGCTCAATTAACAAATACCTTTCTTTGGTTACTGATAGTGTTTAAATTAAGTTTAAAACAAACAATTACCTTAGAAATATGTAAAGTTTCTTCCAATAATTAACTGTATTTAATTGGTGAGTATAGTGAATGAATTAAGCTAAACTAAACTAATTCGACTTAGTAAATTGTTAAGTTCTTTAAAATAAGTTATGTGATTATCTAGGTGGTGAATATAGATGGGTTGGAAATTTTGTTAAAACCAAAACAATTTGACATAGAAAATATGTTAGTTCTTTCAATAATTAATGTTATTTAGTTGGTGAAATATAGTGTTGGAACTAAGTTCAACTAAACGTAATTCGACTTATAAAAGACGGACGTTTATGTTCTTCCACATAGTTATGTGAGTTTAGTTTGGAATATTGGTGTTGCAATTATTCAAAATGAGCATCAGTTTTACCTACTCACTATGGGCTCACCAGGCACAAATTCCTTACTCATGTGTCTTCCCCAATCTGCTTATAGCTATATCTAACACATATTGTTTGTAGGCGCTAGGATCTGGTACAAACCTTGCAGGGTTATCACAGTCGTGTGTTCGATATTCTACATCGCATCATCCGCTCAGCTCATTCTAGTCAGTGGGCAATATTTGAATACAATAGTGGATCAATTGGATTTGTCAAATCTTCATCTTGAATCGCATGGCGTCGAGCATAATACTCCCAGCCTCAGATGCACATGGTCCTAAGGAGCGATAGGACAGCAATTGTGACTTGTCATCGAGCCTTTAGGATAAAAGTTTTGATTAATTATGTTTTCATCTTTTTTTTGGTCTTTTTAAATTTAATTAATTTATGATTATTCTTTGTTTACGCATTCTTTTTCAATGCACTCATAGTCAACTTACCTCCGGAATGTTGGTATGTCAAGGACTATGTTGAGTGCAGGCAAACGGTAACTCCCTATAATGGTGTGGTAACTTCTTGGGGTGTTTGATTCCAATTAAAAACAGAGGGGGGGAAGATGTTCAACAATAATGTAAAAGTAAGAAATGTGCATCAATTCCATCACATCATATACATTTAAATTCGCTATTCATTTGAATATAAATATTATAATTGTCATTAAATAAAATATTCATGTCTGGGTTTCCCGAACATGAGGAAGAGAGTTCAAGAAAAAACATCAAGGTTAAAAGTTCAAAGTTTCTTTCTTTCTACTCCATTTAGTGAATGTCGAAAAAATAATAGAATTCCTAAATGTTTTATGGTAACAACACAATGGGATCTGTTACTGGAACATTGGGTACTATTTAAAAATTTAAGAAGAGTATGGATTGGGAGAGATGGCTCGCGCATCAACACAGGGAGGCTCTTTGCACACCAGTGGAGCTATTAGCCCTAGTCTTACTAGGAAGTAAAGAATGTTTCTTTTCTTAATTTTTGTAAAATATTTCCTTTTCTTTTTTGATAATAGTTTTGGAATTAAATAATCGTTGTGTTAGTTGCGAAAAACGAGGTGGGTAGGGTTGATAGTTGTAGAGGAGAATTTGAGGCTCTAGCTTGTCAAGAAGAGTACAAACCCGCCCCCGATGAAAAGAAATATTATTGATCCACGTGCTTCAAAAAACATATGTGACTAATATTCAAGTTATCTTTTTTTCCTCTTTCTTGTATATATTACATTCTTATTAAGTAAGAGTTCGTGTGTTAAATTACAGAGGGGTTTTTACGAATGTCTCCGAATATCGTAGTACTCTACTCGTGAAGCTGGGACAATAATCATTTACACAAGAGAAAATGAGCAATCTTTGGAAACAAAGTGTAGCGAACCGATTATAGCTACGGCTATCCAGAAAGGACCTATCAAAAAAGCCAGGCTTCGTATTTGGTTCATCATCCTATAGTCTTCACATGGAAGGGAATAAAGAAACAATATCGGCAATGGTGGGTGCATAGCTTTTCTCTCAATGTAGAGCTTGCCTGTTGTAAGCCGATAGATAGAAGAAGATAGAGGGTGTAGATTGTGGCTTAAGGCGCAAAACAAGAGGTTACAGCCACTTCATGGACCACCCAACTTTTCTTGTGAATCAGGAAGATACTTCCTACGAATCCGCAAGCAGTGATTGGAGCTGATCATGAATGTGATGATAATGATAAGGGTTATAAGGAGTACTTGAAAATAATTGTTTGAAAATTTTAGACTCCATATTTTGTTTGTGGTTGTGGGAATTATATGTGATCGTATTTTTAGTTTTATTTTGAAGTTGAATGAGTTTCTTTTTAAATTAGTTTTAATAATGGGCATATGTGTAAAATATGGTGTTGTTTTTGTTTGGATGAAGTTTATTGTTAAAAGAGATAGCTCATTTAGAAATATCTTTTACACTTGGGAGAATCTTATTTGTGGAAATAGCTTATTTTGAATTCTTTAGGTTTTTTTGTATATAAAGATGCAAGTGGGATAGCTAAATTGTAAGCTTAATGTCTGGCCTAATTCTGTAGCATAAATACCATCCCATGGGTCCAAATTCTAAAAAATAAAATAAATCTCGTACCTCCGTATTTTCTAACTCTAAACCACACAATTATACCCTCCAACCTCCCCTTCTCGCTTCATTCGGAGGATGATGAATCTCAAACTCCTACAATAAATAAAAAAAAAAACCGACCGCCAGTCGCAGATGTTTTAATTTACATAATCAGAAACAAAATATCGACCTACTAAGTCGAAATCTAAAAAACGAAATAAAAATACCTTACCACCTCCCGCTACCGGATCTCTACGCCCAATTTTACGCGCTTAGTGCCATCCCTTTATGCTGCAACCCATTCAAGTTCACAACACCGTTCCACCCCCATCCTCACCCGCCACACCCTAGTAGTCTCTCTTTACACTTGTTGCGGGTGGGCTCCTCTTCTTTCTTCCTTCTCCTCCACCTGGAACAAAAATTCGAACCTCCGAGGTTAGAATCTAAACATAATAAATAGAAATAGCCGACCGTCTGTCCGAAGGTTCGGAATCCTAAAAATAAGAAATAAACATACTGTCGGCTCCAAAGGCTGAAAACCAAAAAAAAGAATGAACAATAACCGACCTCCGAAAGGTTGGAATCTAAAAAATAAAATACTGACTTTCGGAGGTCGCATTCTCATAAATTAGAATTAAAAATATTGACCTCCAGATTTCGGTATTCTAAAATTTGAGAATTAAATATGCTGACCTCCGAAAGATGGAAATAATAAAAATAATGAATGAAGCAATATAGAAAAGACCTCCGAAGTGAAATTTTACAATTAAAAATTTAAACTGACCTCGAGAGGTCTGTACTAGAGGTCTGAATTGAATAGCGACCAAGCTTCTTTCGGCCTCTGGTGGTCGGTATTTTTAGTAGTAAAACTATCTTTATGTTCATCTTTTCATCAATGTCTTTTCGAGATGCATCAGATTCTAGACACGTGGCGGACTCATTGGGGTACAAAAGGCTTTTCCCATTTCGATTACAAACTTCTTAATCAATTCCTCATTTTACTTTTCTTGACTAGTGAATGTTCTATTAGTTGACTGGTTAATTTCATGTTCGAGAAGGAATGTGAGTTCTCCCATAAGACTCATTTCGAATTCTCCTTTCATTAGAGTTGCAAAATTCTCGCACAAAGAAGGATTATAACTTCCAAAATAATATCATCAACATAGATATGAGCTATAAAAATGTATTAATAAGATCTTTCAATGAACGAACTCAATCTTTCATACCAAGCTTTTGTAGATTATTTAAGTATGCAAAGAGCATTGGAATGTTTGTAAACAAAATTGTGACAAAAAGGATTTCAAAACCGTGGGGTTGAAAACAACTTCTTTTATAAAACCGTTTAAAAACGCACTTTTCATATCCATTTGAAATAGTATAAAATAATTGAAAGAGGCATAAGAAAGTAAAATTCGAATAGATTATAAGCTTGCTACATTTGAAAAGGTTTCATCGTAGCCAAAACCTTCTTGATGTGAGTATCCTTGAGAGGATAACCATACATTGTTTCAAGTAACTTTTTAATTTTCATCTTATGTGTTTCGAACTACCCACTTGATTCCAATAATAGAGCAATTTTTTTGTCTTTCTATTTTGATTCCATATTTATTTCTTTTCTTTCAAATTGATCTGATTATCCTTCACTTGGGCTTACACCAATGATTATCTACCTTGGCTTCATTATTCGATTCGGTTTCACTTTGATATATCATGCACGGAAGCTTATTTTCTTGTAGGTGAAGATCACTTCTGATTTTTCCGTCAATGTTTATCGAGGAATGAAACTTTTTTCCGATAATTAAGTATAATGTCGTCATTCTTGAATATTTTATCTATCACATGGCTAGACTAGTCGACGTTCCTTCTCAGTAATTGACTTCAATATTGAATATTGGCTTATATCTACAGTATTTTCCACATTTGAATTTTGAATTGTGGTGATTTTTGTTGTCACCCTCCATTAATTTCCCTACATTCTTGTGTTAGTCTCATCAAATAAAACATGAACATATTTTTTCAAATTAAGTTCTTTTAATAAAACATGAAGACTATACTGATAGGATCATAGCCTAAGAAATACCTTTGTCACTCCTTTGATCAAAATTACCAAGACTGTTTCTTCTACCATTGTTGTGGAAGAAGCACTTGGCATCTGTTCAGGGATGAAAGTATCTTATGTTTTGGTTTCTTACCTCTCCCGTTCATAGGGAGTCTTCTTTAGTATCGTCTAATAAGGCACCTATGAAGAATTGGCATTAGTGTTTCACTGCGTCTGCCCAAAAGTGAGATCTAGTAAACTTCTAGGATCAAAGCATTGTTCATGAGTGATAAGGTGATGGTTTTTATGACTCAAGTACTCCCTTTAGCATTACCCCTCCATACTAAAATATTCTGTAAGGGCTTTTTTATTGTTGTTGAAGTTTTCCTTCTTAATCGCGCACATACATATGGATAATGGCCTCTGAAGTAGCAAGCAGCATTCCCTTTTGTAGGTTTTCTAGAATTGTTCTTTGGGGCAACAAAAAGAGAGTTTCTTTTAGGAATTATGAACCCAAGTATTTGGGGGCCCATTGATGATTGAAAATTTGGTCCCTCCAATCTATCTGCCAGAAGAATATTTTTCTACATCTGAAGGATTTATGACTATATCCCATAAAAAGTAAACACAGAAACATTTAAAATAATGACTTGGAGGGTTTTCTTCATTAGAGCCTAGTTCTATTTTCATTGAATAAAACTATGTGCCTTGATGGATGATTTTTTGTTTTTGATCAGCTATTTAACGCAGTTTACTTTCTCCATTCTCTATAGTAGAAAGGGCAATTTGCAATATGACTTGCTTCAAGGAGAAAATCTGCCAAACATTCTTTTTCTTGTAGAGTTTTGTTTATTCGTCAATTAATTACCTCATTAGCTATATTCATCAACTAACCATATCAAAGATTTTGTAAGTAATTAGCATTTGGAGCACTTATAAGATCTTACCAGATTGTTTTTCTCCTAGAGACAGCGAAAGCAGGAGTTTCCATTTCACATTTCATCGTCGTCATCATCGGTTGTTTCTCCTTGTTCCCATGCTCCAAGACTTTTTGGATCTTCATTCGTACGATTGGGTTCTCTTCTTCATTTTTAAATTAACGAAGTTTTTTTGATATGTATTGGTTCTCAGCAGTAGTATTATCGATCATTGTTTCTTGTTTGCTTTTGAGTCCTTGTTTGTTTTAATGTTTTTTAGGTCGTTGTCCTGTCTCGCTTTGTCTGAGCATCGTTGTTTGTCCCTTACTCAAGTCTACTATTAGATTAGGTTCATGTCCGTAATCTTGGTTTTTACGCTTCATCCTCAGTTTCTAGCTAATGTTACACGAACATAGGCAAAACACCAATAAAAGATAGTTTTTTTCTTTTTGTCGTCCTTAGTTGTAGTCCTTTTAATGTAATTTTTGTTCATAGGTCATTAAGGTTAACCTTGAAGTTTATCATATGTTCATGTCTGTAGATTCCGTCTTTAAGAAGAATGACAACTTTTGTTTCCTTTCCCAGGCTTGTGGTGAAGAATGTTGACAGTTTAACTTACTGACTCGTAACGAGTTTGAATACAACATTCACACGATTTTAGTTCAATGACAACTTTTGCTGAATCTTGAGAACATAGATTCAAGCATTTTCATCGTCCACACGATTTTGTAATGCAGTTGCGTATTCATTTTACAGGACATATTTGGGGGCTTCCTTGTACTTTCGTCTTTCCTTCCTTCCTAGGTCAACGTTAAAGATTAAGCCGCACATTCTTTCCGGCAGGCTAATCGGTCAATTTAAAATATTGTAATATTCTGCTCCTCTTACTGAACCATAGAACAAACTCATACCTCTAGCGTTAGTTTGAATTAACTCTTTTTGTTCCTTAGTAATATTAAAAATTTAGGATCAAAAAGTTTTTCAGTTCCATCCTTTTCAGTTAATCCAAGGAATGCCTTTGTACCTTCCTTGATGAATACTCAAGCTTGATGTTCATTTGCGGAGACAAAGATTCTGAATCTATCTTTTCTGTGAGAGTAATCTTTCCCATTGAAGTAAGGTGTTCTATGTGAAAAGTGTCTGTCTGAATGTAAAGCACCAGGGTATTGGTAATGTGACATTTGATGTTTACTCTCGTGTGGTTAAATACTAAATCTATTAGAGCTTCTCTATACAATTGAATATTCAAGATTCAGACGGAGAAGGTTTAATTAAACTTCACTTATCAACTAATAGGAGTCAGAAGAATTGACTCAACTCACACCTCAAGTTAGTAGGAAGATAAACAATAAGAGAAAGTTGCAGTAAATAATTGACACAAAAGGTTTTATCCTGGTACAGATCACAAATGCATTGCCTAATCCATTCCCTTTGGGTTTATAGGGGTTTCCTTAAGAGCTTTGAAGAGATCTTCGTGCTACACCAATTAGAAACTTTATCATGTGTGATATGCAATTATGATTTCTACCTTGAAACTTCCTCAACTTGTATACATACACTCAAATTCTTTATTTTCTCTTTTCTTTTCATTTTTATATTGTTAGCTAAGCTCAAGTGAAGTTGTGTACTTCACAATAAAAATCTTGGTCGGTTTATGTCGATGATTATTTGTGCTTTTGTAAGGAAAACCCCAAAGGATTTATCTCAATCAAGGATTAATTTAGGGAGTCTTTGATTGATGTGATTTAGTTGATCTATATCCATGAAGTAAATTGCGTTGTCCACTTTCATTTTGCTGGTTTGATCTTTTCCTTGTATGATCGACATACTTGTTATCTTGTCGCTTGATTTATTACTCTTTCCTTTCTTAATGATTCAGCTGTGATCTCTGCCAAGTGTGCGAGTATTCTTCTTCATTTAGATTTCCTTTATGTGCTGATCAACAATATATTTCATTTCTATCTATTTAAGTTCTTTTGTCGCGCTGAAATGTGAGGTCTTGGGCATTTCCAATGTTCTTCAAAAAATTTCAAGCAAAAAAAATTATGTTTCCTTCTTGAAGTCCATTTTCTTTGATGTTTCATTTTTTTGAAATAATTGACTTAACGAAAATTAACAATAAATGCGTTAATTGTATTTTATTAAAAATCAACTAACGCTAAACTAGTTAAGCATATGGTGGTGCCCAGAAGTTTTAATTATTAGTTCGGTTTGCTAGTTATAGACGCAAATTTTTATGTTTCTCTAACAAAACATAAGATTTTAAACACCCTCATTAAAGATTGAAGAAAGAAAAAGTTGTTAAAATGGGCATTTAATAAACTACAACAATATTTTTTGATAGATTTAATTCATGATGATAGAAATGTAACTAGAAGAAAGAAAATGATTCTTATTTAGTCCTAGAACCCACGAATTCCAAAAACAAATAGTTATGAAAAAACAAGGTTAATTTTTTAAAATTTATTTTGTTTTATTTTATTAAAAAAAGGCATAAGTACTCCCTTTGAACTATTGTGGAAATTTGAAGTACACACATTTTCTTTAAATGTCCTAATACATCCTATAAGAAATTTTAAATGTAATAATATACTTGTGTGGTGTTGAGGTGGCATAGAGAGTGTTAAAAGCAAATACATAGTAAAAAATATTAAGAAAAAGAAATTGTAATTAGTTGTACCTTAGTTAAATTTACAGTCAAACATTGTACCAAAATTTAATACAAATACTATTTTTATACATACTATGCAAAATTAAAACTTCCTTTTAGTGTTGAATTAACCTGTCAAGTGTTTATCTATTGATTTATAATGTTATGATAAACACCTGTCATTCTTGATGTTTTGATGTAAGCTTAAGGTAGGGTGCTTAAATTACTACTCCAATAAGTATACATCACTAATTAACCTTCTAAGTTCTCTTCATTCTCTTCAATTTCTATAGCAAAATACTTTATATATGTTTGAATTAACGCAAGGCTTTAACGCAAAGCCATAACAAAAACCAAAGAACGCAAAGCCAGAAAATTTTACTCAATGCAGTTGTAAATTAAGGGCAATTAAAACAAATTTCATGTAGCAAATATGCATATGGCACCTTTTTTCTTTTATTGTTATAGTTATGATTATGAAACATGTTAATTGTAATAAGGTTAAGATCATTTGTTTGTATGTTCGTGTAGCGTATAACCTCCCTTACCAAATAGTGTTGTGTTTAATTTCTACATACTTATCATGGCGTGCGCAAATGAACAAAGACTACATTTACCTTCTCCTTATCGACTAGAAACCTTGCCATTCATATAATCGATGAGCAATTCTAAATAGGTTTCTTTAATAGAATGTTTGTAAGAACTAGTAATGCACTTTATGGATTGTCACATATCTTTCCAAAAATTCCAAAGGTAGAAACAACAAGGCTTGATATCCCCTAAAAACCATCATATTTATAATTCTCAGGTCCCAAACTCAATTGTTTCTCATTTTCATATAGGAACACCATTGAATGTTCCTTAAAAATTATAGTCGCCAAAAGTATGTCTAATATTGATCGTGTGTATAAATATTTTGGCTCCACGCAAAAATTTCCATATCAACAATTCGTCCTTACTTCCATTTATATAACGCCCATAGCAATATCCCTTATTTCTTTTTTTATTGTTCAAGCTTAAGACATTTGTATCTCATGGAATATGAAATACACCTTCTATGTTTCTTCACGAATTTAATAAGTTGATTAGCCTAAAATTAAAATTTGTAACATTATCTTCAAATACGCTTGAAATTTTGATCTCTAATTGCCCATTTCTTGAGGATTTGGTTCTAAAAGACATAGACAATTCGTACCTCCTGAGTATTGATTCTTTTAAGCTAAGGTCATTTGTTTTTTTTGGCGATATACGATTGATATATCTAGAAAATGTACCAATGTACTCTNCAATAATGTCTAAGGTTTAAGAAAAGCAAGACTAAAACCACATTTTGCTTTACTTGAAGGCAAATTTTTATAAATAAAAAGTATTGGCTTTTTGAACAAGGGGCAGATAGTGTGCAGAAGTACCAAGGTAGATTATGTGTTGGATGGACTCCAACAGAGGATCATAGAGGAGGCTTATAGCTCTTGATATTTCATTCATCCGCTTCCACCAAGATGTACAACAATTTAACTAAGGTATATTTTTGGGAAGGTATGAAGAAGGACATTGTTGAGTTTGTTGCCAAGTGCCCGAATTGCTAGCTTGTGATAGTAGAGCACCAAAAATCTAGAGGGTTGGCATAGAATACAAAACAACTGCAATGGATGTGGAAGATAATTTATATGGAATTTATCACAGGCTTGGTAAGATCTCGCAGGCATCATGATTATATTTGGGTAATTGTCAATATAATGACAAAATCAACCCACATTATTTCGGTAAAGACTACTCATTCGGCATACGATTATGCTAAGTTGTAAATTCAAGAAGTTGTAAGACTTTATGGAGTTCTGGTGTCCATTATTTCAGATAGAGGTGCACAAATAAATGCTCACATCTAGAAATATTTCGAGAAAGGTTTAGGTTGAAATTTTAACTTAAGCACTGCTTTTCATCGTCAAATTTATAGATAATGAGAGCGTACCGTCCACACTATAGAAGACATTTTGAAAGCTTGTGTGATTGATTTTAAAGGGGAATTGGGATGATCACCTACGTCTTATTGAATTCTCTTACAAAGAGTGTTACCAATTGAAAGTCCACATGAATCCATATGAAGCTCTTTATGGGATAAGATGCACATTTTCTATTGTGTGGTTTTATGTTGGTGAATAGATAGGATCAGATCTAGTTCACCAAGACATGGAAAAGATGAAAGTGATTCAAGAGAGATTGAAAATGGTATAGAGTCGTCAAAAGTCTTACGCAGATGTTAGGACAACGATGATGGGGTTTGAGGTGAATGATTCGGTATATCTAAAAGTTTCACCTATGAAGGGTGCAATGAGTTTTGGTAGAAGGGAAAACTTAGACCCCGATATGGTGGACCTTATAGAATATCCAAAAGAATTGACAATGTATCTTATGAGTAGAGGTACCACAAGATTTAAGATCGCTTCATCCGAGATTTTATATTTCTATATTTAAAAAGTGCATGGGTGATCCTTTATTTATAGTAGTAACTGAAATGTTCGACTTAAGGATATCTTATCAGATGACGAGATTCGCCTAAAATAAGTTGGACGCCTAAAGTTTAATTAATTTTTTTTAAATGCGAGGTCCAATTTTTTTTATATAAAATAGTTTTATTTTTTACTATCTCAAACTAAATATATATATATATATATATCAAAAAGTTTCTTTAAAAAGTTCTATAGTATACTCTGATGATTGGTGTATCTATATTCATTGTGTAATGGTAGCAACAAATTAAGTTATTTCAAACTTATTCGCTCTTATATGTAGTTTTCAAATAATACACTATTAGAAAAAAAATATAGTTTTTTCAAATATTTACCCTTTTAAAAAACAGTAAAATATTTGTAAAATTATAATTATGCCTATCTTGAGAAAACATAGATTACATGCATATGTACTTGTGGCTTAGTCTTTGATTAATAATTACCTTGTTCAATTATATCACAATTTTTTCTTTTTAAGGAATCTGATTTCTCATTCAATTTCTTGATGGTTTTAGAGGTTATTAATGTGTTTTTGAATCTAATATTTAAATCAACAAATAATATTATATCACATGATTTTGGTGTTTTATTACAAGTTATATATAAATTAAAATTAATGATTACTTTTTTTTTTCTGTTTCACAAAATATGTTTTTTCAATTAATATTTATTTAATTTTGATAACCTAGACGTGTCCTAGCGATATTTTATTAATGATATAGAAAAGAAACCTCAACAGAGATAAGTACAAGCAAGGGGGCTAGACCATATCTTACATATTCTAATGAGCTACAATACCTCTACTAATTAACCCGCACGAAGAAATATGAGCTAGAGAGAAATAACTATTCTATTATCATCACAAAGTTTATAATACACTCTATGATGATATTACAAATGACGATGATTAAGTAGTACGAAAGTACAAAAGACATGATAAGATTTGAGTAATTAAACTCAAACTTCATTTTACAAAAGTGTGAACTAAAAAAGATAGATTTCCCTTCTAAACAAACCTGAAGTGTTTTCCTCTTGTCTTCCACTTCAAATTTGTCAAAAAAAATTTGATAGTTCATAAAATCTTCTTAGATTTATTGGATTTCGTTAAAGTTGTTGGCACTGTCATGTGATTCTGCGTTTCCAAACATTGGTAGGTGTCGTGGAACAAACACCTCAGTCATTCTACCATCCCAACTATTTTTTCTTCCATACTTCGTTTTGTTGTTGCGTTGTTGCCTAGGAGAAATATATGCATCCCTAGCTGTATTTACAAAACAATAATTCAAAATATCCTCTTCTTTACTTTCCTCAAAGGTTCCTCATCTTGTAGTTGTTTTTTTTGTATTATAGGCGTAAAAGGATTCCACTTTCTAACATTAGAACTCCCCAAGTCATCAAGAAGATCTTTGTCACAACTTGAAACTTCTTGAACATTAGTACTTTCTTAAATCGATTGTCGACCCTATTGTACTTGGATGAACCACCGGTAATTCCACTACCCTTAGGCACAAAAATTGGTGCTTCAAGGCTCAATTTCTATGACTTGTGACATGGTCATCCGCTTCTTCCTTCCGGTTGGTCCATTGACTCTCACTTGTAACACCTTTTTGCCCACTAAAAGTGATCAAATTATTTGTTGAATTAACTTGTGAGATTGAAACAATCGGTAAAGTACGAGTGTTAACCATAATCAACTTAGGAGAAAGTTCAGGCTTAATTTGAGAGTCTCCTGGAGAACCAATTTGATCTCCAACATCACCTGTTACCCCTGCTTTATCAACTATTTTAGACTGTCCAAGTTCATTTATTTGTACCACAAAAGTAGGAGTTGTATTAATGGTTACATCTTCAATATATAGCTTTCAAGAAGCGACTTGAGACGGCAAAAACAAAAATCTTTGAAATAGTTTTCTTTACTTGAAGTCCAATCTTATCATTTGTTGTATCTGCAGGTTCACTCACTACGCTCGCGACCCCTGTATCTGCATTCGAACCAACTTGATCTTCCAACATACAGTTCAATATATCACCTCTTGAGATTCGTGTCTGTATCTGTAGTTTTTATAGCATCTGCCAAACTTTTTCAAGAGATGTTTAAAAACTGAAACTCTGGTCCAGAGACAAAAACGTACAGTTCGTTCCCCGTATATTATTTAAAATAGGTTTCAAGTTTGTTTTTGTTAGTGTTGTAGGATTATAGTACATAAGAAATTCATAGTTATTGTTAAGTTTAACTCTCCCATAGTTTGAGACTGGGGAGAGACAGCAGCAGCCATGAGAGTCTTCTATGTCTCCTTTCACCAAAATATTAAAATTCAGTGTGTAGTTCACTAAATTAATATTTTCAGCATCTTGTGGCACAAATGTTTGTTGTTATATATCCCATAGAAGGTTAATTGTAATACTAGTATTAATTGTACAGAGTTAAATTTTTAGTCAACCATTGTAATAAATTTTAATACAAATATTATTTTTATATATATTACCAATGACTCTTTCGTGTTGAGGAAAGAGTTAAGTGTTATCTGTTAGTTTATAATGTTTACGAAAAACTATTCAGTCAATATCTACACCATGTTTGGCCTACGCACACACGTATTATAGCCTAAACTAGCAAAAAGTGTGGCCTTTTATAAAAGGCTACACTTTGGACATTCCAACACTTTTAGGGGTTCCCAAAAGAAGCGTAACCTTTGACCTTATGCCAACACATTTTAAATTTTGTCATCTTGGGCAACACTTATAAAGCGACCAATAGGTATAAGGGCACTCTTTGAAAGACGTGCATTAGCAACACCTATTTTTTGCTAGACTACCCTTAAAAGCGTTCCTTTTCAGATTTATTGGTCAACACTTAAAAGTGTTGCCTTTTAATTGGTCATCTTTGTAAACAAAAAAAAAAAAACATTTAATAGTGTAACTTTTATATCGCATCTATGGCAACACTTATAATGTGTTACTTTTATATGTCCCGCTAAGCAACACTTGTAAATTGTTACTTTATATCTCATCTATAGCAACCTTTATAAAGTGTTGATTTTATATCTCATGTGATCAACCACTTACAAGTGTAACTTTATTACCTAAAGCAATACTTGAAAAGTGGTAACTTATTCTCATAAGAACCACTTAAAAGTGTAACATTTATCTACCTAGAGCAACACTTATAAAGTTGTAACTTCACATTTATAATCCGACATGTAAGCACAAATATATATAAATATATTTTCATACATACAACTTACCTAAAACACAAAATGACTAATTAAATCATTAAATCGACTAAATATTTCCAATAAACTTCGAGAAATATTTCATTACACCCAAACATAGAAATTGATTTGCTTAATATCTCTAAATATCAAACCAGGTTTCAAAAACCCAAAAGTGTCATTCAACGTATATGAACAACAATACCAAAATTTCTTCATCTTTTACGCCAATGAATCAAGTTTACTTCTAGCCAATTCAAATTCAATTACCTGCATTTTCCTGCACATTTAAAATAAAATTAAATAAGTTTGTGAATAATTGTGGAAGTGCATATCAGAGAGATTCCACTGTAAGCAACCAACCAATCTTAATACATTTCATGTAAAAATTACACATTATAAGGAATACCACATTTGGTGCATTCTTCTGTTGGTTGCTCTCACAAAATAACCTTCAAAAGTTTAATTTGTGCAGTCTTCTGTTGTGAACTTCAAGTATAATCATACACAAGTAGTTCAAATAACAACTGATTACCATGGAAACAAGGTACATAACATATTTTAGAAGTGTCCACAAAAATCAATACATAACAACTGCATTATATTTTTCAAAGAACTGCGCATAGTGCAGCTGCTGAAGGAGATGGGTAAGTCTGAGACTAGTGTTGGGGTTACGGAGTCCACGACGGTCGCGTCGAGTATGTGATGTCCTCCTGCAGTTTGTATGAATTTCAGAGAAGTATCCCGTACCCAATATTCCAAGAGTTTTAAGTGTTTTGGAACGAAGACCCTCGACGGACCGTCGTTCTCTGACGTTCCCTTAGGTGGCAGCGTAGTGCAGTTGCTGAAGGAATTGGGAAGTCTACGTGTGGGTTTGCGGAGTCCACGACGGTCCGTCAGTC
This sequence comes from Solanum habrochaites, assembly GCA_027704765.1. Lineage (NCBI taxonomy): Eukaryota > Viridiplantae > Streptophyta > Magnoliopsida > Solanales > Solanaceae > Solanum > Solanum habrochaites. The sequence goes on from JAKWJA010002489.1 coordinate 11,536,420, forward strand.
TATACTGGTCCCGTCCTGCAGGTTCGTCATGAATTCAGAGAAGTAACATTAATGGATCTGTCAAACATAATAAATCTACCAAGATCTTCTATTAAAAGTCAAGGACTAGATGGTTTCTCTACCCTACAAAGGTAAAGGATTGCAAACCATAACTCTATACTAATAACAATAGTATTATAATTTGTCCTAGTAGGCATATTTTAATCACAGGCTTCAGCACATTATAGTATCGCCACAACCACCTACTAATAACTCCAAATATTAATCAAATAGCAATAGCTTCATAAAGTGCATACAGAGCATTAAAGACCAGCTACAATATCCTTTACAATGAGCTTTATTCATAGCAAAGGTAGAAAATAGTGTCATCATTTTGTAATTGAACACATGGCATCTGCAATAAAATATAATGTGTTAGCCACAGACTCCTCAATTGCACAATACGAAAGAACAGTTCTTCACTACGATTCGAATGCTTAAACAAAAATAATACATCTTAACAGTTCTATTGGTGGACTAAACTTAGACCAGTAAAAATAAGTTTTGATTTCATTACATAACACCAACCTAAACTAGAAGAAAAACAATATTGAGACTATTACATAGAATTTCAAATCACAATACCTTTTGACGACGAATCTTGAGCTGACCCCGAAGAATATGAACGATTTTGTGCTCTTTACCGCTTGTGCACTACGTGCATCAATAGTTGAAAGCAAGGTTAGATCCAACACCTCGGGATTATCCTGAAATTCATCCAGGGTGTTTTGCAACATTGAGTGAATACATGTCGGCATTTCTTCTTCTTAATTTCTTCCTTTAGAAATGATTTCCATCGGCATTATTTAGATTGTTAATTTTCCTCATCTTTCTTAAACGAGGTTTGTTGTCACCGATCTACCGTAGCACCTAACTCGATTGCTGCTCCTTTCCCCACTTCCTAAATGCATATCCGCGTTTCCTTGAATTTTGGCGATTTTGAAGTTCAGCTATTGATAAAATTGCATACATAGTGAATGTAATTACTATTTCCATTCAATCCGATATAGCGAATCAAGCAATAAACATAATGAAAATTTTCGGTAAAAATCATAACAAGTCGACAATAATTGAATATCTCCTCGAACTTGCACAAGAAGAATAAATAGAAAGAAGGCATCCGTATTAAAATTTAATGTAGTCAAACCCCACATATAAATGTTAGTCTTTATAAATTTCACTAATAATCCTCTTTGAAAACTACTATTGCTACTTGGGTATCGCCTGGAATTCCTTCCCATCTTGGTACGGTTCAATAATATTTCGGGATTTGATGGTTTTTTCATGTTTGTATTTGGCTGCGCGCTAAAGATTATATCAAAGAAATTTTAAAAAATCAGGAAGTTCTTATAATGTACAAACAAAGGAAAATCAAATTTTTGTATAAAATGTCAGCTAAGTATTTCCAATGCCACCGGTTCTCTAGCCAAATTAATAAGTCCCATTCGATGCCTCCACTTTTGTTTTTTCCTGTTTTTTTTGAATGCATCTCCTATAGCCTATTGTTAAAAACAAAACAAAGAGCTAAATGAATTGATATTGTTAAAAGAATAGATATGAACACTACAATTAGTCGATGAATGGAAATGCACATTTTTTAACCTTTACTTGGAACAGTTGGTGTGTTTTCCATACTCGATAAATGAGTAAATTGATTATGGGAATGCCATCAGACCATTTTTCTAGCATTAATCCGCAATGGGTACTGTGTTTTATCAAAAAAATTCTTTTTATTTTTGCTTGTGTCACCACCAAGCATCACGAACACCAGTCATCACAAACTCTTTTCCTGTCAATGGAGAGTAGAAAATTAAAACTAGCAATATTAAAATATATTTAAGTTTCAGAGTAAGTAAAAAAAAAATATTAATTCTCAAGAGTTGGTTGTTTTTATTGTACATTGAGTATTCCCACATGCGCTTTTTAATCCTTTGGCACCACATGCCAACTAGTGTACATTCAAGATGATGAATCTAGGATTCCTTGCAATTGTTACTATAAAGTTGCTTAATTTTGACACTATGCTTATTAGTTGGTCCCACCCTCTTGTCCTATCAAATGTCACCCTACTTCTTTCTTCCTAAGTTCTTGGCTCATGAATACCTTACATTGTGTTGTCCTTGAACTTTTTTTGGCCTTGAACATTCGAAGTATTGAGTTTTTTAACAGGACATGAAAAAAGAGGTATTTCTTTATAATGAGTTCTAAATTTCGTGAACGGTTTTAAACAGAACCTTTTGTACTACAATCAGTGTAAATTCTATTCTGTTTACCACACGATCATCCAATCAGTTTTTAGGTCATTATATTAGGAGTATGCATAAATTCGACATCATGGTTGTGTTGTTTGTCACATTTTGTTTCATATATTTGTGTATCTCTTGATCTTTTAGAAACTGATAAGAGTTAAGTACTAGCTGGTTTATGAACGGCGTTCCTGAAATGACGTGTATGGAACCTAGAATTATTCATAGGGAGTTTAGTTCCCCATATGTGAATTAGACTTCTTCAAATTGAAGTAACCTCTGTTTAGTTTGTCCTTTCCCTGCAATCATACGTTGAAGTCGTAAGCTCTTCCTGAAGACGTTGAATGACTGATTTGTGCCCAAAAGCAAATAAAATCAATTTACTCTTTCCTTGTTGTGGAAATGATTGAAAATCCCAATTCTTTCTTTTATGTGATATTGGTTTGGCCTGCTCTTTCTGCTTTATAATTTCGTTCATTTGCAAAAAGTGGTTCTCTCTTAATTTGAATTGGTTGGGCCATTTCCGCATATTGATCGGTTATGGCATATAAAACATCCAAATTCTTCAATGGACTTTTGATCTTTGGTTTGGATTCAAACCCCTTTTTTTTTTTTATACATTGTTGATTGAGTCATGTTTGTTGGGGGTTGTTTAAAATTATCTTCCCATTTGTTTCGCAATAGTACAGTAAACCTACAAAAAATAAGATTGTTTTAAGTGTTGAAAAAAGTAGCCAGCAATGTAATTTTTATATAAGGTTCACAGATGGAGTTGTTAGCTTATTATAGTAGCTTGCGACATTTGAGTTTCTAAAATTGTCAGAATTTCTATAATTTCAAGAACTTCAAAAAAATTGGCTGAATTTATACATACCAGTTCTGTATTAATATTGCATTACTTATTGCAAAAAACATTCATGTATTACAGAACTCATTTTAAAATCACATAATTAAGTCAAAACACATACACAACAATGGTAGTGCAACACTAGAATTGAGTAAAGGTGGCTAAAGAGAAGTAAGACATAAAATTATACACAATAGAGTCAGGATCTCTCATATGAAAGATTATATATGCAATACCAAAACAAACTGGTGTACCTTTTTTCGGAGCGACAATCGGGACAACGACCAAATCAGAAGCAACTTCCAAACATTACAGAGTTGGATGCCTCTAATTCACCAAAATGCTTGATAATTTAAAATTAAACAGCCAAAAGGTATAAAACTAAACACTTCAAACCAAATCAAGCAAAAATCATGCTCCCAAAGTATGTAGGTTCCTCAGTAAATAATAATCAGTATGAGAGAAGGAGGCAACATATACATTCCACAGATTAGATATATTAAGTATTTTACCAAAATAAACTATTATAGTTACAAAAAAAAGTGAGGTGAGCACTATATGATCATCACACACATAATGATGAAACTCATGGCGTGTCTTTATTCAAAATCACTTCTTCAGACTCGACTTCACATCAGACTTCATTCTCATACTTCATTTTCAGACTACGTATTCAAAACGCATCCCGAAAACTCATCTTCTACTCATTTTCAAAACTCATCTCGAACAAATCTTCAAACTACTCTTCATACTCGACTTCAAGTTGTTGATTGACAACTTCCTCCACAGGGCAACATCAATGATTGTTTCTGGTAAATCAATCCTGGTTAAGAAGTATTCACCATTATACTTTTGGTATTAGATGGACCCTTAGAATGTTCAGAGGTCATTCATAAATTTTGGTGAGATTAGATTCAACTTCACACCAATGTTAAACTAGTCTCGGGAAAAGTCTTCATAAAACATATGTTATCTTAATATAGAAATCTTTCACATAGAAGCATGTTGTAATGTGAGATTGCAAGCACAAAAGGCTCTTCCTTAGAGCATTTTCTCTTGTAAAAAGAACATAATTACGGGCCATAAACATCTTTTTCAACCTCATAAATTAAACACTTAAATTAAAACAAACCTTAAAATGCTTGTAATAGTTTTATCAACAATATCAACTATTCTACCATAATAAGTTAAACTCTGCAGCAAATCGGATTTTGATCTTTGGGCTTGCAAGCTTGTAGTGAGCAAATTAGTGTAACACAACTATTTTGTGTTTTACGACTCTTGCATCACGCTGCCTAACATGGAATCTATATCCATTTATGAGAAGATTACCCAGCATATCTTTTTGTAACAGGTTTGGTGTCTAGACAATGTGTTATCAATCAGGCATCTCCTCTTGCAAAGCACGAGTTTCAAAAACCATTGTTGAGAGATGTTGACAATGATTCTGGCTTTGTCCATTTAGTCTTCGTAACACATATTAAACTCTTGCTCAATTCTTCTACAAAAAATTAATATTTTGTTTAAAATAAATAAATTAATAAGATAAAAAATTAATTATACAAAAAAGAAGGCTTATATTCAAATAAAAGGTTACCTAATAATTCTTGAAATCGTCACAATTCCAATTAGTAGCATGTTGCCTTACATAGTGACTTGCTAACTAAAATGTTGTATCACTTCTTTGCCCTCCAAAAAGAACTTCCTTTTTAGAAAACAAACCAAGGTTTGCGGTCACTTGGGTCACATTCATCATGTTCGCGCCTCTCTATAAATCTGGTATGCACACCACCATGCAGATATTAGGAGAAAAATTCATGCAATATATTCGAACTCGGTGCTCTGCTATGGCAAAACCTTCTGGGAAAATGCCTATGCGACTGTATGATTTGAATGTAACCATTTGTCTTTCAGTGGAAACATTCATCGATTTTGCAATGAGGCCGCGTAATCTCACTTCATTCACCAAATGAATAGGCAAAAAATGAATCATGATATAAAAAATGAAGGAATGAAAAAATTCTCCCAAAATGATTTCTTGTTTCTATGATCTCTACTTTCTACGCAATCAAGTTCGTCCAAGTGATTACTTTTTGGAACAAAACGATGGAAGAAGGAACATAGACGAATCAAAGGAATAGACACATGATAGGAGAATTGCTTGTTAATTGGTATTGGAAGCAAGAATGTAAACCCTGAAATTGAAATGAGCATCATGGGTTTTTAATTAGGACACCTTTCTTTTCATCCAAGTGCACACACCTAGTTATATTGGAGGCCACTACCATTAGGTTAGTTGGATTGTCTTTAAAAACTCCACAAAAGCTGGATTCTCCCAATTTGTCATTGAGAAGTACGCCTTGTAAACTTTATTCTCGTAATACTTTGTATCTTGATGGATGAAGGTTCTTCCTGATTCCCAATCTTTCAAATAATATCGTGCTGTTACAGATCCTTGGTTTCCCTGAAATATCCAAAAGAGTTCCCAATTTGCTATCAACTATGTTCTTCTCTATGTCATTACCATCAAGGTTCGCCACTGGAAGGAACAAGTTGTGTTGCCAGTAAGGTGGTAATTAAAAAAAAATTGGACATTTTTTTTCCATGGGCCATAATTTGATCTCTTTTCTTCTTCGCGAACACATTTTCAAAATCACGTATGATCCTACATGCAGTTTTTCAATTGAATGATCTTTTGTTTGATCTCCCTGTATATCCACGGTATAGAAAAACACGTGATTCCATATTTGGAACATTTTTCCGACTTGTTTAAGATAGCGCGAAATAGTGCCATAGTTACAAACAAGGGCAAGGCAAACTTTCCTTTTGTACTTTTGTTTTGTTTCCAACCAGGCTTAACATAGCATATGCAATGAAGAATCACTGATTGTCACATAAGAAGCTGCCAGCATTTGAAAAAGTTTCATTTCGGATAGCACCATATTTTTCAAACCCCAGAATCCACATAAATAATTTTAACTCGTCTATCAAGGTTGTAAGTTGTAGATATATTCAATGTCATTTCAAGGTGATCTTACGGTTTTCAAGGTACAAGTAAAGAAAGTATGGAATATTTTAGAGTTTCATTGCACATCCAATGGTGGCGAGTTTATAAAATCATTCAACATAATCTGTCCATGTGCTATGTTGATATACGTATGGTTAAAAATGGATTCCCCATCACTTGACAAACCAAGTCTCACGTTGCGAAGCAATCTTGTGTGAAAGCTGGCTGCACCCTATCCATGTCTTGCCATGATAGACCATCAGCGGGAGGCCTTACTTTCCATCTTTAGAACGTTCCTCTTCGTGCCACTATCAAAGATGCGGTCTTGAGCTCATAAATTAGGACTTTGATTCTAGGAATTAATGGAAAAAATGTCTCAAAGTCTGTGCAGAAGAAAAACTTACGATGTTGTTTTTTGTCTGAAGACTGTCAAGCTTCACTATACCTTAGGAGCTGTGAATTAATACGTGAAGTCCCACAAGTATGAAAAAATTAGTTCATCCTTATGATCATTCCAAAAAACAACTTCAATCATTTGGGACATGCATAAACTTTATAATCTTCCCAGACCAGATTCTTAACCATAGACTTTGGTTTTTTGTGAGACTGCGGATATGTTCAATCGGGCATTAGGCTCTTTGTTCATAACTGTAGAAGGAGAAGTGAATGATCATTGCTCCATCAATGTAAACACTCAACCAATATAAGGCGAAGTTGTTGAATGATAAGTTAGAGAAACCTATACAACCTGAATTATAATTCTTGGTTTGCCTCTAAGTAATGCTATAGAAATTTCTTGGCATCTTCATTTGGACATATCATAAAAACTCCTCCAGCATGTTGCAACATCTCTAACTGATCATTTCAACTACCCATCATATCATCCCCACGGAAGTAATAATCCATTATCATCTTCAAAAGCAACTTGATATCCCATTCCCAGAGATTGATCCAATCTGTTTAGCCTTTAACGAATCCATGGGAATATTAGATGATCATACACTCATTCATTCGGTTCCAAAGAGTATTACATCATTTTCGACATGAGACACTGAATTTTCTCTCCATGAGGATCTCATAAGAGTAGCAAAACGACTTACAAAATGATTTCAATGTCTCAATATACTCACTTTGCTATACCTTGCTAAAATTCATCCAATCTTGGAATGGGATATGTGATATCTTCCTAGAAGGAATATATCATATATTACTCTTTCGCAATAACCATTAACCAGTAAAAGTAAGTTTTATAATAGTCATGAGTAATCTATCATGTATCATGTGTATGAGATGATGATAAATGTTCTTACCTAGTAATGAGGCTTTGCACTATGTCAAATCAAACATTTAATCCCTTTAACAAATGGTTTCAATGTTGATGATCTTATTATTTAAATGAAAAAAATAATTACAAGTAAAGGATGATACATAAATCTGTCCATAAGAATAAATGCTTGGAAAAATTTTGAGCAAAGAAAATTGCATAAGAGACTACTTAGAAGCTTGTGATGTCCGTCGTGACCTGTGGGGGGGGTGGGGACGGTCCGTATGGTTTAGCAGCGTTAGTGCAGCTGCTAAAGGAAGATGGGGGAAGTTGACAATGTATGGGTTACGGAAGCTTGTGGACGGTCCGTCGTTTATTATGGGACGGTCCATAGGTCGCAGCGTAGTGAAGCTTTTGCTGATGAGAAGATGGGAAAGTTGACTAAGTGCGGGGTTAAGAAGACCAGACGTTACGTCGAGTTGTCTATGACGTTCCGTCTTGCAGGTTCGTCATGAAAGTTCAGAGATGTAATCCCTAGTACACATATCAAAGAGTTTAATGTTTTGGGAACGAAGGACCCTCGACGGACCGTAGGGTCTGTGGACGATCCTTAATAATTGCCATCGAGGGTAATGAAGAGAGCTAGAAGTGTGGGACGACGAAGTCCAATGACGGTCCTTGTTGACAACGAGGATCCGTCGAAAAATCATCCATTTTTGAAGTTAGACTCCGCATTGGTAGATTGTCTTTAAATTATTATTTAGACTCCGTATTTATTAGGTCTATTGAGACTTTTTATCATGCAGTGTTGTTGGTGCTTTTTGGTGATTGATCAAGCAAACTTTCGGAGTTTCCTCTTTCTCATAGAAGTATGAGGTTTGAGGGTATCACTGTCCCTCTCTACCCTTCTTACTTCAATAATATTTGCTTATATTCGTCTATCTCTAAGGCATAGGACTCATTTTTTCTATTAGTGCAAAACTCCAAAATACAAAGAAGTTTAGAATAAATTCATACTACTACGAGGGGTATCACAAAACAACTAAGAAATATTCAACGAAAGTTTTAATGTACACTGAAAATGCAATAGAGAAAACAACAAAATGAATTCTAACACTTCAAGGCATGTAGTCGAAAAAAAAAAAGAAACATTTACAAGCAAATAGCTACAATCATCGATCAATGTTGGGGAACAAAGGAAACAAACCAAGGCTTAAGGTAAGCACAACTATTGAACTCAAGACTAATAAAAAAAAAATTCAGTTACAATTTAAAACATAACATATAAAAACTTTTCAAATTCATTTGTAGCGTGATACTTCAGTTTGACGAAATCTAATTAAGGGACCAAAAAATATATATGGTGATCGCCAGCTCAACAATTTAGTTTTCGAAGAAAAAATGACTTAGCGACAAACTAGTTCTCAAATCAAAAACTTAAAAGCTATAATTAGATCTTAGACTAAAATTTCATTTACCTTACAAAACCTGTTGCAACAACCCAAACGTGAGGGTTCATGTGTGAGAACCATTTTGTTCATTTGTGAAATCCGATGTTGGCTAGAATTCTCGGTAACAAAGAATCGTGATGAAAAAGAGGAAACAATCATCAACAAAAAAGATTGTGACAAAAATAACGTTCTTCAGATCTTTAGATCTTCAACAAGGAATCTGATAAACAATTGTGATTGGAAAACTGTAAAGGAAATTGTATTTTAGTATTTGGTAAAAAATCGTCTTTACATCTAACAAAGCTTGGAGCCGAGAATCAGTGGGCAACATATGCATCAGCTCAGCTCCCCGATCTTACCCTCCTCCGATTTTGGACGTAGATATATGTTCAGCTCCTCCGATGTTATACGCTTTGTTTCAGGTCTAAGCTTTCCTCTATTCAGCTCCTCTGATTTTCAGCTTACTCTCTTGATTTTCAGCTCATTCTAGTCGATTTTGAGTTCTTGGGAAAAGAAAATTCGTGTTGATTTTTCAGATATATGCTGGGGCGATGTTCTTGCGCTTAAAATCGTGTGTGGATTTTTAAGTCATCTTCCTCCTCTAAGGCCCCATGTTTGTTTTCCTAATATTTAATAATTATTTTTTTGGCCAAGTAAAAAGGGAGGGAGTACTAGAAATGTTGGAGGGAATTAATATTTTGGTGAAATTGTTTTTAGGCCCCCACAGTTTCTAAAAGTGTTGTATTTACAATTATAAAAATAGACCCTTAAAAAGTGTGAACATATATATATAAATTAATTGTTGCCATTAATTCAACAATGACAACACTTAAAACACGCTGTTAAAACATATACCATTAAATGGTACACTTTACAGTGTTGCAAAATATTATTGTTTCCAAAACATTAAAAAAAAAAAATTTTGGCTACCATTTAAAAAGTGTCCCTAAAATTTGTAGCAACCCCCAACTTTCAAGCAATTACTTAGATTTAGGTGGCCATAGGACACAAAATTGGTGTGTAGATATAGATTTTGATGTAAACAATCAATACGATAATTTTTTATTACAATAAGTATAACATCACTAATTTAAACATCTAAATTCTCTTAAAATTCTATGCAAAATATTTATAGATGTATTAAATTTAACCTCAACAGACAATTTTACACTATCAAACAGGTGAAAAAATTATTAAAGAATAGAATGTCGAAGCATATGCATATCTACATAACTTATGAACCTTCTCTTTTATTGGTTTAGAGTTGTGACAAGTTCAAGTTGAATAAGTGAAAAACATTTGTTGTTGTCGTTGTAGCGCATTACCCTGGACCTTCACAAACGATTGTTCTGGTTTATTTTGCTATATATTATCATGCCACCAGATGAACAAAGACTACATTTACCTTCTCCTAATAAACTAAGCAACCTTGCCATTCATTTAATCATTGATATTCTAAATAGGTTGTCTTTTCAGGATGTGGTAAGAACTGGTACACTTTCTATGGATTGGAATGGAAATATATTTGTCCGTAGAAACTCCACATGTAAAATTGATCAAACGTACTGGAAAATACTACAGGAATCTGAAATCCCCTTATCACTACAATTTATTCCCATTTCTCGATTTTGTTTCTTCAGGTTTCATATTGGAACAATATTGAAAGTTACCCTTGACATTTCAAGTCAAAAAGTATGTCATAATGTTGATCGTTTGATACATTTGCTCGACACAAATTTCATTCAAACATTTCGTTCTTAAACTTCCATTTACATATACACCATACAAGATTCCGTACTTCTTTATTATTGTTCCGTATTGAGGCATTTGTATCTCATGGGATGTGAAATACATCTTCCATGGTTCTTTGAGTTATTTAATAAGTTGATTAACCTTAAATTAAAATTTTCAATATTATCTTCAAATATGATTGAATGTTTGATCTCTAATTGCCCGTTGTTGGAGATTTGTTTATAAAAGACATTGACAAGCCGTACCTCATGAGTATTAAATGATCCTTATCTAGGTCTTTGTAATCGTTGCGACGTATACTAGAGATTATACTAGAAAATTTTCCTATCTTTTATATTGTTCTGTATGAGCCTAAAGAATTAGTTCTAGAGGAAAAAGATAATTTTGACAATACTTTTCGTCTATTATTTCTCTCTAGTATTTCAGATGAGATAATTTTTACTTAATGTTGTTTCCTTGTACTTGTTTTTCCATGCATGTACTTTTCTTCATGGCATCCTTATTTTTGTTATTTTATTCATAGGTCGATATTGGATCAACAAAATTTATACCAACATGGCTTCCATTAGATGTGAATAGTCTAAAACGCCTATTCATATCTTGTATTACTCTTGGAGTGTTTTTTGAGCTTTCGTTTGCTCTTTTCATGTGATGGAGCTCTCCAAATTTGGATGAAATTGAATATAAGTTTGTCATTAATTTTATTTCTATCTATAATTTTGATATTTTTATATTCGTATGTAATGAATTTGATGGTTTTTTCTTGATTATTCTTACGAGTGTATCCTTAATGTTGGAGATTCTTTCGAACCTGTGCCTCATGAATATTGTTGAGTAGATTCCTGCAAGCTTCCGGAATCTGTATTCGAGGATTAGTTATATTTATGGATTAAAACTATTAGAGGTGAGGGTGAACATGCAGATACAAGTGGTTTTATGGCAAAGTCTCCAGCACTTGTCAAAATGGAAAACAGCCTAGCAAATTGGAATATCAAAATGTCTCTCAAAGGTACTAGCGAGATAACAAAATTTTAAAAGGGGAGTCATCTAAAGTAAAGTTGTGAAATCTTGTGATTAGTATCGTTATTACAATCTTCTAATATTTTGGTCCTTAATACTATTTTGGTGTGCAAGAAGAGAAACGAGACGTTTTTTTGATGGAGGGCAAGTAATTGTGTGTTTTTCCTTTGCTTAAGGTACTAGAAAGATTTATCTACTTGGATACATAGAATGTGGGGGGGGGGGACCCTCGATGATGTTTTGAATTACTCTTTTGGGACACAAAGATGTGTTTTACATTCCAGCTTGTGGTGCTTAAATTGATGTTCACAATTTGAGTCTGTTTTGGTATGTTTATTTCAACTTATGATGTGGGTTGAATTTTCTTAGGGAGGCTTCAAACATTCAGTGGGAATCTTACTTTTTAAGTAGCAGGAATTTCTTTCATGTTAAGGGATTAGTCAAAGTTAGATCGAGAACTATTTATGTCGCCACAAAAAACAAATGAACTTAGCTTAGGAGAATCAATACTCAGGAGGTACGAATTGTCTATGTCTTTTAGAACCAAATCCTCAAGCAATGGGCAATTAGAGATCAGAATTTCAAACGTATTAGAAGATAATGTTACAAATTTTAATTTTAGGCTAATCAACTTATTAAATCCCTGAAGAAGCATAGAAGGTGTATTTCACATTCCATGAGATACAAATGTCTTAATGCTGAACAATAAAAAAAGAAGTAAGGTATCTTGTATGGTGGATAAGTAAATGGAAGTTTAAGGACGAATGTTGAATGAAATTTTTGGTGAGGAAATGTATCAAACGATCAATATTAGGACATACTTTTGGACTAGTAATATCAAGGATAACATTCAATGTTCTTCCTATATGAAAATTGAAGAAACAAAAGAGAATAAGAATTATAAATCCAATGGTAGGGGATATCAAGTCCTCTGGTGTTTCCAACCAGTGGAATTGTACGACAAGTATATGGACAATCCATAAAAAGTGTACTAGTTCTTACAACATCTCTAAAAGACAACCTATTTAGAATGTCATCGATTAAATGAATGGAAAGGTTTCTTAGTCGATCAGGAGAAGGTAAATGTAGTCTTTTTTAATTTGGATGCATGATAATCAGTAGAAATTAAAAACAATACTATTGGTAAGGTCAGAGCATACGCTACATGAACAACAAACAAACATATCACAACTTTAAAAATAAAGGAAAAGGTGTATAATTTGTAGATGACATTTGCATTGTTTTGAAGAGAACATAGAAGTTTAAATTAGTGATGTTATACTTATTGTACTAGAAATTTATAGTACTAAGTTCTTACATCAAAACATTTTATGAATAACATGTGCTTATCGCAATATTATAAATCAATAGATAACTCTGGTACAACAAATAGTACTATTTCAATTTACCTTTTTTGGTATATATGACCCCAAAATTTATTCTACAAGATGAATGATTATGTATCCTTCTTGAAGGGGATTATTTCGAACCTCTGCCCCCAGAATTTGTAATCAGATCCTGCAGACTTTCTAAGATACACATTTAAATCACCTGGGTAGTTAAGTTTTATGATTGTACTATTAGTAATCCTTAGAAAATAAAGAAGTCTACTAACCATCAAAAAGTAAAGTTCCATTTCTATACTTTCAGCAAGCCTAGAGAATTTAACACATAAAATAACATTCGATATTAAACATTAATCGGGAATCCCACCAATTGGGTGATGCTTATCTAAGGAACAAATATGGTCCAACTATAATGTCTCGTTCAACTTGGACTAATCCCTTAACAAGGAATAATCTCTACTAACTGCGGAAAGTAAGTCCACTCGGGCCTAAGGGTTATTCAACACAGAATATTAACTTCAAACATATATAAACCTTGAATGGCCAAATTGGGGGATGCGTGTTGGCTAGTTTTTCTTGGTATTATTGAGGAAGGATCCTAAGGGATTCATGTCCAAATATATACATCTTCGGGTCTATCTTTAGACTATTTCTTAGAAAAAGAGATTTTAATAGTACTTCAGAGTATAGAGAGAAAGGATAGAATGTAGACAGCATTTCAATCCTAAAACTTGTTCGGGGTTTTAGAGTTGATTTTCAGTACACCCTCGGATCAAAATAAATGTCATTGTGTTTAAAACCATCAAGAAACAACCCAAAAAAAATTCGAGTAAAGGAAAAATTAGTGTTAGTTCTACATTTCCAGAATCCCAAGAAAAGAAAAACCAACATTCCCCCAAAAAAAGTACAAAGAGGGAAGATAGGGATTCTATTCACCAAATAATTGACAATACCCAAATGAGAAAGATTGATTTTTGTTAACAGATCATAGGATGCAATTTAAGTTATTAAGATCTAAATTAGATTCCTAATACTGTTAAACATTCCAAAAAACTTTATGAAAGTATCAAGTACCCTTTTTGGAGAAACACTTATCCTTCTAGCTGTGACACAAAATTTGTTATGATTTTAAGTATTTCAACACACCTCGGAGTGAAAGAGGGAACTGAAGAAGGGAGAGAGGTTTTCTTCTTAAATTAAATTTAAAGAGGGAACTGAAGAAGGGGGAGAGGTTTTTTTCATGAATTAAATTTTACAGAAATGTAATATGGAGTGGAGTGAGTGGGGGAAGTTAGTATTGGATGTTTCTTAGTTGTATTGTCGTGTCCGTATCAATTTATGTGACACGATTTAATTAGAGATAAAAAACATAGAAGGAAATTGAAATGTGACATGTAGTAGAATTTTTAAAGCTTAATGTGATTATAAATTGTTTTATTAATATTTACAGTTAAAATATGTCATTTTTATTTTAATTTAGTTATTTAATTTTCCATTATAAGGAAATCATACTAAAAATGATAAATTTCATTATTTGTACTTTCATAATTTTTTTTAAGGTTTACAAAACATATTAATTTACAAAAATAAAAAAGAATAAAATCTTAAGTATTCAATGAGATCAAATGCTTGGAAGGAATGTATCTATAATAGAGAATAATTAATATAGGTCTATAAAAAAACTTTCTTTACGAAATAACCTAAAAAAGTAAATATTACATAACTTAAGAGAAAAAGAGAGTAAAAAAATGTTGATTATTTAATTAGAGAAATTGGAAGATATATTTAGTTACTAATAATTTACTTTGACTTGTTTAATTTTGTCCACTTAATTGTTTTTTGCATGTGACATTTAATACCTCAAAATTGTTAATTTTGATTGTATAGGTCATGTAACATATAGTAAATTGAAATAACTAAGAATAATCTAGAAAATCAAGGAATAATTGTTTTTTAAAATAAAAAGAGAAATGTGGAAAATTTCCAAATTTTAAATGTGGAAATCCCTTCTAAGATCTTTCTAACGCTGCAGACATTGACAAATTTTTGTATCGTACGAATGAGATATGCCTTATGGATGTTAGGTTGTTGGATTGAGGAGATTCCAATAAGAATTTTAGTAAGGGCAAAGTATTATTTTCAGCCTACAATTTCCTAATTTGTTTTTAAGGGTTTATAAAGGGAAAATTTAAGTGTTAAGTCAGTTTTTAGAATATTGAATACGCTAAGGTCTTGGAAAAAGAGAAGAGAAGAGGAGAAAGAACAAAGAGAATAAAGAACGCCCAGAATCGTTGCGGATTTCGTCGGAGGTGATCCCTTTAAGGTATGTCAGACCATTTTATGTACGGTCGTTTCACGCACACCCCAATTTGATTCAATTCAGCAAGTTAGAGTTTATTGAATGATGAACATGGAACTTCTTAAAGAAATAATATGAATTTCTTGTTGGTTGAATTTAATTTATTTCTAGTAGATTGTTTTTGGGTCTAATATATTGGGTAATGAGGTATTTAGTGATCATATGTGTTTGTGGTGGGATCCATGGAAGTTTAGGAGGTTTAGAGATGAAAAATGGAGAAGAAAAGTCGGAGGTTCCCTCTAACAACCCCTTGAGAGCGCGCTTATCAGAGACCCTCAGGGAAGGCTCTGTACGACAGGTCCTGGCGTGCCGCACCAGCTAGAGCACTCTTGTACAAGAGTTCTGTGTAGAAAGACTCTGCCGGCTCGCGCATCTCAGACGCTCAGGTCACTTTAGAGGGGGACCTCGGTCCTTTTCAGATCTTTTCGAACTCGTTTCCTAAGTGAGTGCTCTATCATTTCCTGTTGAGTCCAACACTCTAATGTTATACATATAAAACATCATTAAAATCATCCATAAAAATGAGGATCATGATCCTTAATCCATAATAAAATTCAAGGCAATCTAAAATCAAGATCAAAGAAGTTAAGAGTCAAGTTTAAAATTTAAGAAGTTAGTAAAGGTAAAGGCAAGTCTAAAGATGTCAAAATGTATTGTAAACAATAACATTAACTTTGTTTTAAGGTTCAAGTTACAGGTTGACAAAGGTAAAAATTGAGTTAAATTTTGAAAAAGCGATAAGGTAACTAAGTATTACCTAAGAGTTAAGTTCAAGTGAAGTAAATAGTAAGAGTTGAGTTCATCTGTCAAAAAGTTATAAGGGAACACAATATTTCCAAAAGGTTTATAAATGTTTTCACATTTAAGTTACAAGGAAACTAAGAGTTCCAAAATAATTTGGAGTAAGAAAAAGGCAACACTAATTCCAAGAGGGGTTTTTAAGGGTAAAAAGGGTTGAGCAAATTATCTAAACCCAAAGGAAGTAAGTTATTTTAAAAGCATGAGCTAAAGTATATTTAGGGAGTAGTATTGAGCACCGATGTGGGGATTTACGTGTAGTGTAATATGACAACTCATATGTCGCCATTACACCATGTAGCTACGTGGGTAGTAAAGGTAATACTTCTAGATGATCTGGTTAGTTAAGCTTGTGGATCCACTAAGTTAAGTACGGTCCTATCGGATGGGTAGTGGTAGGATGGTTCCTCGGACAAACGTGAGGTTAAAATTCTTATCACACTGGCTCAAAGTGATTTTTTCGGTTAGAGAAACTCCCACAGAAAATTATATACTTTCATGTATACGTAAAGTGAGTTTATATGTTTTATCATTAACTAAACTAGGTATTAATATTATATATATATATATATATATATATATATATATATATATATAGATATATATATATATATAGATATTTCAATGTTCTTATCCTTTCTATAGTTCTTTCCTATGAGTCAAGCAGAGCCAATGTAAGTTCTTCCTTAATCCATTTCAAGCTTTTATAGTTGTGTTTAGCATTCCAACTCGCACACTCGTACATTCAATGTACTGATATAAGTTTGCTTGCGTCGTCTTATGATGAAGATAGAGATAACCACGATCAACACGCAACGCTTTGTTGATCCAGTTTGAGTTTCAGAGTTAGTGGAGAGCCCCTTACAATTTGGAGGATATCCTTGTGATTGCTTTTCATATATACTTAGTAGTTTAGTTTTGGAGTCTCATGTAGTTTGTAATTTCATATGTTCAAGTGTTGAGACTTAAGTGACATTTTGGCCAGAATATCATATTAAGTACTACTTTAAACCATGCTCTGTTTCTTAATTGAATTGAGTTTAGTCTTTTGCTGAGTTATGTAAGTCAGGCTAACGGTTCGCGCGAGACCAGTAATGGTCATCGAGAGCCAGTCCCTACCAAGGAGTAGGCCTTGGGCTTGACAGGTTAGTTAAAAATTCAATTTTCTGATTTTATGATTTTTTTTTTTAACAAATAGACATTTTTTATATCGAAGAGATCTGAAAATATTAAGAGATATCATATGTTTAGTATTATAGATACAAAATTCCTACATTTTAGTCACTTTTATGTAAGGGCGAATCTAGAAGGGGCGAAGGTATATTCATTTGAATTTTCATTAATTATATTTATTTGATATACATAAAAAAATTTCAGTGTTTATATATAAATTTCAAATTCCTCAACATAAATGGCTCTGTACAAATTAAGGCGTTTTTTAATGTACATTTAATTATAAAATTTTTAGCAAACACTGAAAAAGTTTTGAGTTTTTGTCGTAGATGGAATTCTTATATATAATATATATATATATATATATATATATATATATATAGATATATATATAGATATAATATATATGTATATATATATATATATATATTATTCATAAAATATTTTATCATTATTATTAGTGTCTACTTAAAATATTTTAAAAGAATCTAATAAAATAATTTTTAAATTAGCGAAATGTGTTTGAGGTTGGGTTCTTTGATTCATTATTTGCCCCGTTTTGGCTCATCATATTTGATCCAATCAAATTCAATGTGGATTGGATCTTGGTCCGTTTTTTTATCTTGACACAATATATTTGACTAAAATTGATCTAATTCGCTCAATTTTAAAATAGAAGAAATATTAATGAAACAAATACAGTTATACACGAAAAACTAATAAATAGTTATCCTCTTTTGGATGAGTCGCGATTTATCTTAGCAAATGAATATTAGGCAAGATATTCCTAATGTAACAACTAAATTGTAGATAGTTATGCGTGTTTACTATTTTTCTATTAAATAAAAAGATAAGCTATAAATAGTAATTATTCTAGCATTCACTACTAATAATACTAATATGATAATTGCAAATCATAAATTAGTTTTACCATATAATTTTAATATTTATAATAATTAAATTTTCATCAATTCATTAGATTATATGTTGTGCAACAAAATTAATAACATTTTCAGTGGAATCCTATAAATTGGTCAAATTATGTTCATTAGGATTAATACCTTCACTCGATTCAATCACGAAAATTAATGTAGCGTATGATAGGAAAAAGGGAGATAGATTTTGTTTTCTTTCTCAGATAAGCTCGTTTGGATGAAAATCTGGATATTGCCATGATTATATTAAGTTCTTTATTAGCATAAATGTTTTTGCTTAACCAGGCGTAATTCAGAGTTGAAACTTGCAACTAATGATTTTCCATCAAAAGTAACTTTATTGTTGTTATTAGGATGGACCCACATTTGTCATATGTATGGTTGCATCTACATGTCCAGATCTTTGGCAAAAAAAAAGATGTAATTAAGTGCTTCACATTTAATTAAGTCGAGTTATCATGTTGTAGAGGAAAATAACCACTTTTTAAAACTGGTTTCAATCTAGTGAAAACCCAATTTTTTTAAAAAAGTTTATTGTGATATTCGGGGGGGGGGGGTAAATTTAAATTTCACTTAGTAAACTACCAGTAATCGATAGTAGTTCACAATGCATAGTGATAGTAAGATACACAATAATAAAAAGTTTTGCAGTAAAGTAATAATTCACACAAAAGGTTTTATCCTTGTTCGGATTACCAATACGGTGGGCACTTAATCCCCCTTGGGTTTCAAGGGTTTCCTTTATCATATTTGAAGATATCCTAATGTAAATGAAATTTGAAACTTTATCCTGTCTTGATATGCAAATCCGATTTCTACCTTGACACTGCTTCAACTTTTATACCTACACTCAAATTAATTATTTTCTCTTTTCTTTTAAATTCTATCACTCACGTGCTTACAAAGATTTATGAAAGACAAAAGAAAACTGTTTTCTAAGCTTAAGACGAAGTTGCGTATTTCACACTAAAAAACTCGGTCAATTTGTGTAGATGATGATTTGTGCTCTTGTAAGGAAAAACCCAAGGGGTTTATCTCATAGAAAGATCAATTTAGGGGGTCCTTGATTGAGCCGATTCAGTTGATCTGTATCCATGAATTAAATCGTTTCTTCTTCTTTCCTTTTGATGGTGTGATCATTTCGTTGTATGATCCATATACTTCTTATCTTGTGGGTTGATTCATGGCTTTTCCTCTGTTGATGATTTGGTTGTGATCTCTGCCAAGTGTGTGAGTATTCTTCTTCATTTAAACTTTATGTCCATTGTGTTGATTAACACATATATCCTTTCCTTTCTTTTGTCATTTATATTTGATGTCTTGCCTTTTCCACTGCGTTTTCTGCAACTCAAGGACAATATTTCTTTTCCTTCTTGAAGTCTTATATTGATGTATTTCCTTTTTGAATTTTGACCTACGGAATAGTAATATAGACGCCTTAACGTATTTATTTGCAAAATCAACTTAAATGAAGGAGTTACACTAATCTGCCCCTTTTTGATAATTAAAAGATTAATCAAAAAGTTAATAATAATCTTGATAGGTCAAATTTTACTTTTAAAGTTTAGTTTGGGACTTCCCGAAGGTTTCATGTCTTAGTTCATCGATGCATGCAACTCTCCCTCTCTTATCTCCCCCTGTCTCACAGAGGAGCAAGAAAGATAGATTTGATTTCTTCCCCTTTGTAATAATATAAAAGATTAGCAAAAAGCGTACTAGATATAAGCAAAAAAAAGAGATAACAGAGTAGTCTAATATTCAGAGAGACAAAAAAATAGTAGTCCAAGAGATATAGAGGTACGTGCCCCTTATTGGTAACGTTAGTGAAAAAAGCTAAAGGTAGCTTTTAGTAGAATTATATGACCCACCTCAAATAGTACTTGAGGAGTTAATCACTTCTCATAGAAGGTGTTGTAAGGAAGGTTCCACATTTCGCTAAAGACGAGTTGAGGTCTGAATTGTAAACAAGCAAAGCGCTTGTTGGAGGATGTTGACTCCACTTTTGAGAGAGTCACTTGTTGGATTAAGCGATTACTTGTTGAGATAACTTCATGCTTGATCATTGTTCATGGGAAATCCATCCAATATTACCGAGATAAGGGCAAAAAAAATTATTCTGTAAATGCACCGGCATCATGAAGGGTTTCCAAGTATCATTTTACAAGAGAATCTAGTTTTGAATTTTCATTGTCGCAAATAAAAGACTCAGGACAGAGCAGATATGCACCGAAGTTGAGTGGTAGGGAGAGTCAGCCGAGCTTGACTGAGTTCCTATTTTACCACTTTTCACCAACTTGCACCATACCCCGTTCTAGAAAAGGTATCAAAATCATAAGTTTCATTTATAAAGATAGGGGTGGGGGTTAAACAAAGAAAAGATCCCACAAGACGATCAACCATAGTCCTCGAGAGAGCAAGCCAGAGGGCAGACTTGCCGATGAATTCAAGTTTTCAAAACATCCCAAAATGTACACCTTGTACCATTCAGCCAAGTTGATGCACTATTTTCTAAGGAGGAACTAGCGAACGAATAAATTACGAGAAAAAATATTACTCAAGGAGCCCTTCTGGGAATAAGAGGTGTCTCCACGATATGTGCGAGTATGATTCTGAAAAACATAGCGATAAGGGCCCAAATTCAGAAGTTTAACATTCGGGTTAAGCCATGACTCTCTTTGCACCTTTAAGAGAAATTTCAAAGACATTAGGTCATGTTTTTTTCATGTACGAAATTAACCCAAAGAACTTACTAACAAACACATTTTAGAATAACTTTTCATTGATGATGAATTGCATAACAAACACCAACAACTGTAACTCACCACTAATAGGTGAGATAGGGAGATTCGCATAAAGCAGGTGTACCGCTTCGTCAAAAAGCTCAAGACCACACAAAGTAAAAAAGAGAGACAGTTTCTGAGCTTTGCGATTGAAGCTTACCGGGAAGTGAGAGTCCTTTAATTTACTGAGATCTAAAACTAGATTGGGAACAATAGGGCGAGTTTTGAAGCTATCATACATCTGATTCTATTCGATACCCCAAAATCGTTGCATGTCTGCTTTGGAGAGAGATCCCGTAACATAGATACAAGGCTTTTTTGATGCTTTCTAATTAGTAGTAGAATCTCACTTCTTTGAGGACTCAGACGAAGTATCCATGGATCCTACGGAGAATCAGAAGAGACAGAGAGAGAGAGATGGTGTCTACTTCGACGAAACTCAAAGCAACACAAGATTTCTTTGAGGTCATGGGGCGAGTATTTGTCATGGTGAGATGAAGAGTATAAGAGAGAGAGGAAAGAATAAATAAAAAAAAAGATGAGGGAAAAGAAAGGGGATTAGATATGAAAGGGAAAGGGAAGGGGATTTTATATGAAGAGGGGAAGCGGAAGAGGCTTTGCATAGTAGGCGTGGGCAACAGGTTTTATAATATAGAACAAAAAAATGAGAAAACACATTAATTTCATAAGGAAATAAAAATAAATAACAGTAAAGTACAATGATGTCAAACATGTCATGCCAATGCGATCTCTCAGAGAGCAAAATCTTTCCTCAAGAATAGGTTTAGTAAAAATATTAGCTAATTGATTTTTAGAGTCTACAAATTCGAGTGAAAAATAACAATTTTCAATGTAATCACGAATAAAATGATGATTTATGTGGATATGCTTAGCCCTAGAATGATGCACAATATATTTTTACAGACGGAAGTATTATCATAGATAATCAGTACAGTTTCATAGGAAAGATTAGAATAAAGTATTGATGCAAGTTCCACAAAACAATTGAGTACCAAATTCCAACCACTAAACTATTCGGAATTTGGTGGTGGATCAGGAAAAACCGAACAATTTTGTTTCTTCTATATATGCCATGATATAGAGATGCCGCGGAGATTGGCATTGTCCAATAGTGTTTTTGGTGTTTTTGTCACTTGCAAAGTACAGATTTGAAAAAACCAATTTAATCTAAATTATTAGATATTAGAATGAAACGAATGAATAAAAATCGACTACAATGAATGCACCAACTCTAGTTCGGACTCTAAAAGGGTTCTATAGAAAATGATTATTGTCTCTTATAGGAAGAGGTCACAAAAAATCTTTGGAAAAGCGTGACAACATTTGTAAAATTCGCTATTTTCATAAAAGTAGCAACTCTTATAAAAGTCAACATTTCAGAATATCCAAACTTTTTCATGACCAAAAGTTAAAATTTTTTCATAAAAGTTCAACTGGACATACACTCAAAATTTTTATAAAGTCACAACTTCAGTAAACGATATATTTTTTAATGGAAAGAGGAGGCAAGTGTTTTGGAAATAAAATAAATTAAAAAGAGGATCCTTGCTTGTAGTGGCGCCACATAGCGGGGCTAGGGTCTCTCTTATCTCTAATATTATATGTCTATAATATATATATATATATATAGATATATATATGTCTATTATATATATATATATGTAGTATAATATATATTACTATATATATATATATATTATATATAATCTGTGTGGTGTGTGATTTAAAAAATTTATACATTTTACTTTGTGGTAATGGAAAAATGATCATAATACTAAGTTGTAGACACGTGAAATGCACATGTATTTCATGAAATATGTTGTAAATTTGTTGAACGATTCTAATTATATGAAAATGTCTGCAAAAATCTCAAATAAATGTTATGAAAATAATTTTAAGAAAATTAAATTAAAGAAGACTAATAGACAAAGATAAAAAAATAAACATAGAAGCAAAAAGATAACATATGCATCCTTCTTAAGCCTTTAATCATAACATTATATAAATGAAAAAAGAAATACAAAATCGATACATGATTCCAAATTTTTGTCGACACCTTCTTCATGTCCAATAAAAATTGAAAAGTCTTCTCCATTGAGTAAAACTAAAGCATGAATCAAATAGAAAAATTATTTTATTTTAATAAAGCGATATATAATCAGGCTAAGCTAGATAAATTATATACTTTAGACGGTGATTACTTCACAAGTTTAACTATAAAATTAAAAGGATAATTTGGGATGTAAGTTTCATGAAACAAAAAAAAATGAATTTATATAGAAAAAAACAGAGAAATACAAAAAGAATTGTTAAAGTTTTAAATTAAATAATATTTTAAGATTTCAAAGGGCCAAAATCAATAAAAGAGAATAACTTAAAGAATATAAAATATATGCAATTGTAAGTCTTTTCCAAGGAATTTAAAATTTCTTTAGTGTTAAGGTCAGGTCAGTAGATGTAGCATCTTGAGTTCTAAAAGAAATATATTAGAAATAAAAAAAAATCTGAATTTTGGAGAGTTAGGCTAATATGATTTTTCGGTCAACTACACACGATCATAACTCCTACCAAAGACTTATATAGGTGTTCTACGAGGTATGTTTGAAAGATCCTTGAATTATCTTTCCAACGCCACCAATTTTTCTAAGTTTCAAGTTTGGATGAGTGAGATATGATCTTTTGAAGTTATGTTGTAAAATAGTGAAGGGTGTTTTGATATTTTCCTTAACCAAACAGATTCATTTCATTTAACATTAATATTTTAGAGGTTTATTTGTATTAGTTAATGTTTTATAATCTTAATATACACTTAGGTTTTAGTTGAGAGTTCAAGAACAAAAAATAAGAGAAAAGAGGAGAGAATCAAGCATTCGTCGATATTCCTGCATCTTGTTGCATACTTTCACTCTCAAAAGTTGAAGTATTTATGTTCTTGATAGGTGTTCTTGAAGTTCATTCTAAAATTTGTTTGGTTGGGGTTTTGATGATTTCTTGAAATGAAGTGATTTTTTTGAGTGGATTAGTGTGTACTTAGTTTGGGTAATTTAATAGAAAAAAAAACTTGAGAAAAGAATTTGACTAAAAGTTATATAGGATCAGAAAATAAGAGTTGAAATTTGTCAAACTTAGCCTGCGTAGAGTCTGGCGCAACGCATCCTATATGCGCCCATCGGGCTGGGGCGACTCCCCTTGAGTGAGACCATATCTTGTCTCTAAAGTTAGGTGTTGGCACCTTGCGCTAGGATTGCCTGCCACCAATTTTTTTTCCGTCTGTAGTCCTTTTTGAGCTTATTTAAAGTGTATATTAACTCCCTTTGATTCTAATGGTGTACCCAATATTACATGGCAAGTAGTACTTGGTTCGCTCAGTAATATAATTTTTTTTTGAAACGAGTTATCGTTCCCAAGGGACCTATATAAAACTTATATTCAAGTTCATTCCACAATCAAGAGACAAGTAACTAAGTCCAGGATATGATGATGGGAGGTTAATACGCAAGTAGCCACTAAAGTAAATAAACAATAATGAATAACTTTGATATAATGTTTCAAGAAAGATAAAAAAACTATTCCAGGGTTGCAGCATATAAAGAATGTCATGCATCATATTATCGGCTTCAAACTAACTTCAACTGTCAAATTAATAGTTTATAGGGTTGATAGTATGATCTTGGTTACACACCTCTCATCGCATACCCCAACTATCTTTCTAATTACATCATTGAGAGAGGATTAATAGACTTATTACGAGCATTTAAGTTTCATCCTATTTGATAACCAAGCAAGGTGTTCATCTTCCGGGCATCACTCTTGAACACTAATCTCCTTAATTTAATGGTGAACCGAGCTCTCCATATTCCCTGGTCTATATAATCGCTAATATGGTCAATTCTAGATTAGACTCTACGTTTATGTTATGATACGCAAGCATAAAATAGTAAAACAAGAATATAAAATTAATTTGAATTGATAATAAAAGATTAATTCATAAAACCTAAAATATTCAACAATTGATTCATAGGTACAGCCCTAGAACCACGGCGTTTAACTACTCAAGCTAGTAGTAATCAATAAAAAGATAATTGTTCATAACAAACCCGAAAAATAGAAGAGTTAAGAGGATTATAATCTTGATTCTTGCCCTTCACACTAGACAAAAGTTGAACCCTAACAATGGAAGTCCCAAGATATATTTATAGTAGTAGATAAAGTTAAGAACAATCCTACTCAAAACTGTACGTCCTAGTTTATGTGTAAATATGGAAAAGTCATAATTAGACTGGGGGGTGGCGCGCCCTTTATCTTGCTAGAAACATCTACTCTGCATTGTTGCTGGCGTGTTACCATCGCGCTTCGGAAAAACCTCTGAGCGTCTATTCTTGTTGCGGCACACCTTCCACTGATCCTCAACAATGTCTCTACGTGTATGGCCCAGGCATGGTGCGCCTAGCAGGGCGCCTCAACAATGGATCTGCGTATACGGCCTTGGCGTGGCGCGCCTGCTATTGCGCCTCCCTAGGTGTTTCCATACTTAGCCATTTGCTTGTCTGCCTTTGCTCCTTCTTTCTGCGTTCAAAATCCACTTTTCCTAATAGTTCCTAAAATCACTTATCATTTGTTTAAGTGCATAAATATAGAAAACAACCAGAAAATCATGCAAATAAACTAAAGATCCTCCTTTAACACCACCAAAACATGGGCCTAATTGATTACCTAAGAATATAAATATGCCTAAGATCACCACCCCACACTTAGACTTTTGTTTGTCCTCAAACAATCGTTAGACCGTCAACTCTTTTCATAACCTTGGATTTATCAATTCACATGAAATAACTAAACCCTTTTTCTAATCCGATGATCTGCAGTGACATTTGATGCAATAACATTCAACATATATGCCAAATACAACACATGCTCCAAGAATGACTCTTCGATTATTCATTTTTCTCCCAGTCTAATGGAAACACATACCAACACAACAAGTAGATATTGCTACACATGCCATAGATTCCCTCACTTGTTTATGTTTTTTTACAACCTTTTAGTCAAGAAATGTCAAAAATCACAAGGCCTATTTTTCTCAACATAATAAACTCATGGTCACAAATAAAATTCTTACTTTCCTCAACAAGTCATATGCTTGCCCATAGTGTAATTCAACTTTAACATCGTACTTATTAAGTAATGAAGAGGACTTCATTTTTTATAAGGTGGTTCAGTAATGGGGGAATTTTTGGATTCATTATAAGACTACTCCCTCTAATCACATGTAGCATTTTAACGAACACCATCCTTCATACTATTCTTTGCTTCTAGTACAAACTTCATGACTAAATACCCCTTTATTGCTCCATGCCCTTTTATTTCTTTTCCATTTTTTAAAAATACTTTTGCACTATCGACCCAAACTTTAGACTTTTCATTCGAGTAAGGTGCATATTATCCTTGATAAGATCATGGTCAATGTTTTCAGTATAATCCTAAAATAGCCAACCTTGTTTTCTGTCGAGGTACACATTGCCACTAAGGAACAAGGCCAAATTATGGTTTTCTTTTCCACACAATGTAGCAATTCATCCTTAGCTCATTCTACCTTATTTTTCAACCCTTCTTCTTAACATAGTGAGTTAAAGACTTTAAGAGGAGCAAAAGACATGGTATAAAACAATAGGTTCTGCTTATCATGTGGCTTATAAAATGAACAAGGCTAAAGGATCAATGCGGTTTCACAAAGGGCGTAATTTCATAATAGGCATACAATTAGAGTAAAGAATTGGCTATCTTAAAGAAATGTCTCAATCAAATTCCTTAAGTCATACAATCTACTCATTCAACACACACAAGGAAAAGTCTAGATATCAACTTAAGAAAGAACAATTAAATTCTCACCACACATGGCATTATGACACATATAACATGCTCATATAATTGCATTATAGTATTAATACAAAATTAAGCCCCTATTTCAACACTTGAGTCAAACATAAGAACATATGCTAATTAAAAGGTCAACAAGTCATTGCATCTTTTTAAGAATAACTATCCATGAAGTTTGGCTAACTTATTGGGACATAGCTTCTAAAGACCAAGGTTGGTCTTGTCTATCCTACTCTTCTATATGATTGGTTTTCCCTTAAGACAATTATCATCCATCTATCATTGGGAATTTTCACTCCTTTAATGAATTAGGACCCGATAAATAAGTAAAATAATCATATACGGTTCAAACGAACAATCATTAGTAAAAGTACTGAAAATAAACTCTGAGGAACCCAAAAGCTAAAAATAACAAAAACAATTAAAGACTAAATATAGACTCGATAAAGCGGTAAACAACTATATGCATAGAGAATACCCCTACCCCACACTTATAAAAATAAGCATTGTCCTCAGTGCATAAGCAAAACAAAGTTAAAGGGTAGGAATATTCCCTGGGGCCTCTAATGCTCGTCGTCACCACTGTCGAACATCATTAAGGCATTCATCTCATCCAAAGCGTCACTTTCCTCCTCCTCATCAATTTCCTCATCAGATGCGAGTCACATCGTCCACACAGTAACCAAAAAATGCGGGAATAGTCTGGTACTGATAGCAGCACTATCCTCAATGGATAACATTCTGCGAAAGCGTCCTTGCATCATCATGGACTGAGCGGCTCAAATTCGCTATTGCAACTTGCCGTACAAACATGCGTGCCGATAAGGTGTCATCGCGAATTTGATTGTCTTGAGACGGAAAAAGACCTGGGCATATGCGGTGTGCATAGTGCCTTTGTGCAAGTAACATCATTCAACTTAGCCGTCAACTCCGGGTGCCAAGCAACAGTCATTTCCAACTCCTCTTCGTCAATCTCATGACTCATCAATAAATAGGTAATTAACCCCCCATAACATAATCCCCACCTCAAATTATTCAAAAACATCATCATGTTTTGTCTCAAAATAGCCCCCACATTAACAGGCATTCCTTTTATTAACATTTAATCTAACACCACCGTATCCCGAGTCATATCAGGCAAGTGTTTAGAGGGAAGGAACACACTAAATACTATCTTCAAGTTGTAGGGTATTATGCTCCTGTGTCGTTACTCCTCTCCCATCGAGCAATAGACACTAGAATAAACTATGCTTTTAACGACCTATTCTTAACGAAAGGATCTGATTCGGTCGTTACAAGTGCATTTATAGATACACCATTTTTTTCAGTTTTTAAAGATCCATTTTTATTTAATATTAGAATTTTTATAAATATATGCAGACATTAAAATAATTACTATCCAATTATTAATATGCTAAAAACATTAATAAAATTTTAATTTAATTTTTCTTATTTTTTCACCAAAAATACACTCTTCCCACTTCTCCAAAATAGAAAACAAAGACTCAAAAATGTCTCTTCATTCCATATTTTCTTCTTAGAATGAACAGAGAGCTTCATTCGGAACACATCAAGGCTGTGGAGCTATTAACGGTCAAATTGAGCGATGATTAGGAGAAAAGTTTGAACCATTACAGGAATTCGCAGAGAACCTGCTCTCCCATGTGCTATTGAAATGAAATCAACTAAGAGAGTCCAATTATGTTTCTCACCAAGGTTTGTGAGAAATTAGCATATACAGAGAAAAACGTTTCTCTTGTTAATCTATAAAAAATGATAGTCATCCTTTTGTTTGATGGTTAGACACGACGAATCATATTTGCTCTTACGACTTGGGTACTTGCTTCAATCTGACCACTATCAGACCTATCTTATATATATATTTCCATCATCTATCTGAAAAGTTATAACTGAAACATCTCTCTAATGTTAAATATCTCCAAATTATATTAACTACCCAATAAGACATAATAATTATCTATTTATGTAAATAAAAATGAACAAATTATAAATTTACAATTGCAACAATCACTAAACAAATAGCTAATTAAAATCACATAATTAGTTTTCTGAAACTTACCAAGAATCTTCAGAAAGAGGTCGTCTTCAACTTTTCAACAATAAATTGTTAGTTCTTACTTATGTTGGTGTATTTATAATATCTTTTGTTGAATGAAGATTATGTCACCTAATAAGGAATGGACGCAACATGTTCAAGATAGACTTGATAATTCTTACATCATTGGAGTGGAGAAATTTTTGGATTATGCATTTACAAAATTAGAAGAAACACAAGAAATATGTTGTCCATGCATCAATATTTGTAATGCATCTTCCAAATCTCGTGAGATGGTTAGGACACATCTATTAGTGTATGGAATAATTTAGTGTTAGACTTTTTGGTATAATCACGGGGAGAGGTTAGGTGAACCAGAGTAAGATTCTGAAATCGTAGAGAACAAAACAATTACACTAAAAATGATTATGATGAGATAAAATTCAGGAACTCGTAAGGTTTTAACACCCCGATTTAAGTGAAGAGAATATGAACACTAACACAGTTGATTTTTTTTAGGCATAACCAAATCCTGAAGCAAAACAATTCTAGGGCCTATTAAATGGTTATGAACAACCATTATATGAAGCTTCAAAATTAAGAAAACTTTCTACATTAATTAAGTTACTTCATATTAAACTATTGGAATATGGAGTAATGCTTCATTCACAATGTTGTTGAAGATGTTAAAGGAAGATTTATTGCCTAATAGATCAAACTTTCCATATTCATATACCAGGCAAAGAAGGTAATTCGAAATCTGGACTTTCTTATTGATAATATATAGATGAATGTAAGAAAACAATTGATGTTATACTCGAAGGATTATAACATTCTCAAAATTTTGCGAAGTAGGTGTGGCCGCACTAGATGAAAGGAAAATTAAACGCAATGGGAAAACACAAGTGTAAACAGTGGTTAAAATACTACATGAAAGACTTTACGTTATTTTCCTCTTGAGACATGACTTTAGAGATTGTTTATGTCCTCAAAAACATCTTCTTTAATGAGATGACATCATGATGAAAGAGTTGATGATGGACTAATGAGGCACCTAGCTTGTTCAGTTGCATGGAAGAGACTTGATGAACTTCATCCATCTCTTTGTACGAAGTCTCGTAATGTTCGACTTGTACTTTCTAGTGTTGGTTTTCAACCATTTAAAAATTTTAAAACTCCATATAGCATTTCGCATGTCGTACTTATTCCTTATAATTAGTCAGTTTTGTTATGCATGAAGCAAAAAAAATTATTTATCTTTTATTTTGTCGATGCTTATTTCTGGTCCTGAATGTATCAGGGATGCAATTGATGATTATATCCAACCTTTGATAAATGAATTAAAAGAATTATGGGAAACTGGGAGTTTTTTGAGAACCTTTGATGAGTCAGCTTAAAAAAAGATTGTTTCATGCAGCTTGTTATGGACCATTAATGATTTTCAAATTATTATGAGAAAAGTTATCAGGATGGAAAGTACCAAAGGAAAAATTATCTTGGACATGTTGCAATAAAGAACCTTAAACTGGTTGGGTAAATGGTTCCAAAAGGAAGTGTTCATATGCATTATAGACCCACTTTATCATCTTAATCACAAATAGAGGAAAGATAAGATTCATTAAATGACACAAGTGTGAAAAGTTTACTGCCAAAAATGTTATATATCAAAGGATCCAAGGAAGAAGATTTAAATATCACACAAGAATATGGCTGATATTTGGAACAAGAAGAGTATTTTGTTTGATCTTCCATATTGAAATACTCTATTGTTGCGATATAATTTAGATATGATGCACATTTAGAAGATATTGCGAAAAATCGTTTGGGAAATTTAAAATGTCAAAGGAAAAAACAAATACAACATATTCTTTATTGGCTTTGAAAGAAAATGATGAGATAAAGAAAGGAATTAGCATCCGATAGAGAGAGGGGTAAATAAGGGTACCTACTGCAAGTTACAATTCTCTTGTACAGAGAAGAACAAATTCTTCACTCTTAAAGAATTTAAAAAAAGTCTATATGGATTTTGTATCAAAAAAATTTCTCAATATGTCAACCTTAAAGTTCGAAAAACTTTAGGATGAAACAAGCCCTGATCCTGATTGCATATTATTTTAAAAATTTAATTTCCACTTGCTTTACATGGTATGCTCTGCAAATGTGTGGTTGAACCACTTATTGAGTTGTTAATATTTTTTAAGATACTTGGAACAAAATTTTTAACAGTAGCTGAGCTAGAGCAAGTAGAAGCCCAAATTCCAATAACTTTGTGCAAGGTTGAAAAGGTCTTCATCGATGCATTTTTTGTTATAATGGTCCACTTGCAAATTCATTTAGCTTATGACGCTAACATTACTGGACCTATCCAATATCGATGGTTGCAACCAGTAGAGCCATAACTATACGTTCTAAAATAATTTATTCGTAACATGGCTCACCTAGAATGTTGTTTTGCATAGGGATATATATCATGATATATATCATTTGAATGTATGATCTTATGTTCAAGATATTTGCATAATATGGAGAAATAATTCATTCTCCATGAAGGGAATTCTGAAGGTTTGGTGATATTGAATCTGATGCAGGTTTTTTAAAAAAAAAAATTTCAAACCCGAAAAAAGTTTGAGGGGGAAAAATGAAAAACCAGTCAATCTTGATTCATGCGAATTTGAGCTTGGCATTTTATATTTGAAGAACTATGTGATGAAATTCAACCCTTTTTCGAGGAAGTAATGACTCAGTCAAATCAAGTTACTTTATATATCATATCCTCCATAATTGACAGGTTATATTCCACATTATGCAGAAAATTTCACAAATTTTCAATTGCTACATCCAAAAATAATTCAGAAAAATTTAAAATGGAATAGACAATTCTTTAGTTGGTTCAAAGTAAAGGTGAGAATTAAGCATTTTTTTGTATATATATGAATTAATGAATAATAAGTTCTAAACAATGTACATT
Organism: Solanum habrochaites; assembly: GCA_027704765.1. Classification (NCBI taxonomy): domain Eukaryota; kingdom Viridiplantae; phylum Streptophyta; class Magnoliopsida; order Solanales; family Solanaceae; genus Solanum; species Solanum habrochaites. The sequence continues at coordinate 11,568,359 of JAKWJA010002489.1, forward strand.
AAATTGATTGCTTGTAGAATTGAACAAACACGATGAGAGTAGAAGATAAAAAAATTTGCTCTAATGTCACGTGCCCTCGTCAATAGTGACATTTTTTAAAAGCATGTTACGAATGGTATTGATTTCAGTGGTGAGTCACGATAAAGGCTTGAGAACCAAATTGCGGGGGGGTGTTGAGTTTGAGAAAGAGGAAGAGAATAAAAATATTTGTTAATTAAGGAGAGTTAACGAGATACTTGATTACAATTTAATGGGGGAGAATAGTAGTTTTATTCGAGGTGTTTGTGGTTTCATGTAGATTATCAAAAAATTGGTAATTGATAGTAGATGAATATGACTTCGTAAGGGTCTCAACTGCAAGAAATATATGAAAAATAAATGAGCCTTTTGAATTTTAGCCAATCAAGAATCAAGATGTGTTTTTGTTGATGATCTTATAAAATAATGGAGTTCTCATATTGAACAAAAGGTCCAAGCGTGATTCTTTTGATGCTGGTGTAAAGAGGATTGACGATTCGCATTAGCTTCAAAGGATCGAGGAGACGTGGTAACAATTATATTCATGTTTATCTTTTTTATTCTGATTGCAACTATTAGACAATGATGTTGAAGTTAGATCCTAAAAAATAACCTGATGTTTTTAATTTATATTTTCAAGTATATTCTTCTTGATTTTCTTCTTGGTGCTTATATATGGACTATTTATTAGTAGTAACGCAATATTTTTTATCTACATGTAAATTGTGCTTAAAAACATTGAAGCTTATTTGGATTTTATGCGCAGATTCTGAGTCACTTGTAATATCTATCTTCTGAAATGGATATTCTATTCCTAGGCTGACCACATCCTGCCATGATTTTGAAATGTATTATTTAGGTTGTAGATATCTCGAAATTAGCCCTTTCCAATGTTTTAAATTCAGTTCATTTGTATCTTCGGAGTTGTATCTATAGTCTTTTACAGTTTTAATATCATCGATAAATAAAATAATTTTACTTTTAATTAAATAAAGGATTGTATTGCCAAACTTGTGAATGACGTTTCTATATGGAGGAAATAACAAAAAGAAATTGATTTTTGTACTAGGTTTACAGGATTCATTCAAAAATTTAAAACTCTGGAATGAAATTAACTTTCAAGCCGACATAAACTGCCATACTTCCATTTAGACTTGAACGAGGGTCGATTTATTTTTACCGAACACCATTCTAGGCGTTTTACAAAAGTTTGCTAACATCAGCCGATTTTGCACCCCGAATTTGATAAGTGATAGAAATACTTTAACTGCCAAAATTAAACAAAACAAACAAATTACAAGAACTTGTCCCAACCTTTATTAAGTGAGAATTAATACAAAGGAAGGCTTCACGAATTTGTATAGAGCTATAAAACACTATGTATAAGCCTTAGACGCGTTCCACCCTTAATAAAATTTCTAATTATGACAATACAAATGACACTGGTCGACACTGGTCAATCACAGGGTTCATACTAAGTTTCCAACAACTATATTTCTAACAGATAGAATCTAATTCAAATTACATTCTTATCTACACGAAATACTAATATTCTAACACTTAAAATATCACAGGCTACATTCATACACTTAGAATATTTCAGCCAGCTTCCAACACTTAGAATATTTTAGCTGTCCTCAAACACTTAGTTTTATTTTAGCAATTCACGTGAATTGCCTTTGTTCTTGCCATTGTAGAGTCTTCAAAGACTTGCCTTGTCAATCCAACACGTTGCTTTCCCAATGACTCTAGCCCGTACGTAAGTGTTGCACGTTTAAGCTGCCTTGACAACACCCAAGCACCTTCAACTTGTATTGCACTGTTTTGCGATAATCCATGTCAAGACCAATGCCCAAGTTCTTGACATGTCTGCATGCAGTTAGATCAAGTAGTTTGAGGGTCTAAACGACCACCCGCACCACTTGAATTCGATTTCCTCATCGAGATTGTTTTAAGATAGTCGTGGATTTGAGCATCAAACTGCCATTAGTCTTTTCCTTCTCTCAAATTGCTATTCAAGCTGCACTTTGCCTTTCCGTGAAACCCAAGAATTCTGCTTAGTATTCTTCATTACTGGGCTGCCCCCAAAAACACGGTGATCAAGGATTCATTCTCAATTCAGCATCATAATGTGGTACGTACGGAGGGAGGAGGCCCTCTGTGACCTGGTTCTGTCCGGATCATATGATCTTCAAAGTAAGGTTTCAAAAAATATTCTAATGGAAAGTGAGAGAAAAAATTTCAAACCTTTCTTGAAACTTAACCTATAAGCAACTTCGCCCAACGTTGCACCTCTTCGAAGGACCATCATACTTAGGAATCAAACCCAGATGTTAGGTTGCTTACAAATCGTTTCCAGATTTGTGGGTAAGTTTCAGTACAACCTTGTCACCCACATTGAACTAACTAAGCGACGATGTTGATCAGGCATACCTCTCAGGCGCCGCGGAGCCTTGAGCAAGATTATCCTAGCATCGGAATAACATTTCAAGTCCGTCCCTTGGCAACCTGTATGCTGCTGGACACTTTCCTGATTTGTAGATTTGCAAAATCTAGTTTGCGTCATAGGCTGTCTTCCAAAACAATTTCAAAAAAGGGCCATTTCTGTTGCCGACGATTGTACAGATTATAGCAGAACAACTCCAGTAGTAGTTGAATGGTTCCTCAAGAGGTTCTACTTAGTATGAGACTTAATTAATGCATTGCATCAATAGAATTTGAGAGGAAGCATAATAGATTTTCATGTTCTATAGTCCACCAACTTTTTTGGTGATCAAGAATTCCGAGATGATTTTTTCCAAAATCAAACGAACGTACATTAAGACATTATATATGGAGTTTTTTCGTCACCAAAGCCAAAGCATACCATTTCAAAGATTGAAAAATCCAAGAGAAGGCCAACCTTTCATTTTACCAATTTTCGTATGTTATAGTCAATCATCTTTTTTGGTGATCAAGAATTTCGAGATGATTTTACCAAAAAATGTTGCCGGATGTATGTTAAGACCTTATCAATCGAGCCTGTAGGTCACCACGGCAAAAATGGACCAATTTTCAAGATCAAATGAGTCTAAGAGAAGGCAAACCCTTCATTTTACAAATTTTTGTGTGCTATAGTCCAACATCATATTTGGTGATCCAGAATATCATGATGATTTTTGAAAAAATTTACCCGGATATCCTTTAAGACCTTTCTATAGACCCGGTTGTTCACCATGTACAAAACAACTGATTTTAAAGGTCAAATTAGGCCAAAATCAAGATCACCCCTAAATTGCCGATTTTCGTGTACTATAGTCTACCATCTTTTTTGGTGATTCATGATTCCGAGAATTTTTTATCCAATAATTTACATGAAAGTCCTTTAATACTATATCTGTGGACTTAATTGGTACGCGCGGCCAAAAATCAAATTTTCAAGGTCAAACGAGCCCCAATGTAGCCAAAGCCTTTATTTTGCCGATTTTCGTATGCTACAATCCACCATCTTTATTAGTGATCTTGAATTCCGTGAAGTTTTTTAACAAAAATATACATTGAAGACCATTAAGACCTTATGTATGGAGACGATTGATCACCACAGCCAAAAAGGCCCATTTTCAATGTCAAAATAGCCCTACAGCAGGCAAACCCCCCATTTTTGCCGATTTTCATGTGCTATAGTCAATCATGTTTTTTGTGATCCAGAATTTCAAGATAACTTTTGCCACAAAATTATACGGACGTCCGTTAAGACCTTATGTATTGAATGGGTTGTTCAATACAGAATATACAACCTATTTTCAAGGTCAAATGAGCCAAGAGCACGCAAGCCTGCATTTTGCTGATTTTCGTATGCTATATTCCACCATCTTTTTCAGTGATCCAAAATTGTGAGATTATTTGCACCTAAAATTTACACGAATGCTTGGTAAGACATTTTATATTGAGTATGTAGGTCACCATGATAAAAATGACTCATTTTCAAGGTCAAACGAGCCCAGAGCAGGAAAACCCCCAATTTTGTCAATTTGCATATGCATCGTCCACCATATTTTCTGTTGATACGGAATTCCAAAATGAGTTTTGCCAGAAATTTACACAAAATTCTGTTAAGAACTTATCTAAGTATCCGGTTTGTCACCATGGCCATAACAACCCATTTTCAAGGTCAAATGAGCCTCAAAGCAAGTAAACCCCCCATCCCATTTTGCTAATTTTCGTGTGCACTACAATCTTTTTAGGTGATACGCAATTCCAGATGATTTTTTTCTAAAAATTTACATGCAAGTAAATTAAGACCATATGTATATTCGGATTGTCACTATGGCCAAAATGACTGATTTTCATGGTTAAACAAGCATCAAAGTACGCAAACCCCCCATTTTACCCATTTTGTATGTATAGCGAACCATGTTTTTTGTTGATCCAGATTCGACATAACTTTTGTTAATAATTTACACGAATGTCCTTTAATACGTTATATATGGATCTAGTTGGTCACCACGGCCAAAATCACCCACTTTCAAGGTGAAACAAGACATAAGTAGGTAAAACCCCTATTTTGCCGTTTTTGATTGCAATAGTTCACGATCTTTTTAGGTGATCTGGAATTCTGAGATAAGTTTTACCAAACAATTATATATAAATCTGCTAAGGGGGGGGGAAGACTTTATCCATGGAGTCGGTTTGTACATACGGCTTGAAAAGACACCATTTTAAATGTCAAAAGACGCTTTTATTTAAAACTAGAAATCCCCTATTTTCTGATTTTTTTTTTTTAAAAATTCCGTTTTTTTGTTGCAAAGTCCACAATATTTTTTGGGGATCCGGAAATTCGAGATGATGTTTCCAAAAATTTACATGGAATTCCATTAATACCTTATCTATGGAGTCAGTTGGTCACCACAACAAAAACAACTCATTTTCAAGGTCAAACGAGCCCAAAGAAAGCAAATCCGCCATTTTGCCTTTTTTGTGTGCTAAAGACCACAATCTTTTTTGGTGATCTGAAATTTCGAGATGATTTTTCCCAAAAATTTACTTAGAACTCCGTAAGAAACTTATATATGGAGCCGGTTTGTCAACACGACCAAAATAGCCAATTTTAATGGTCAAATAATCCCATAGAAGGCAAATCCCCTATTTTGCCGATTTTCGTGTGCAGTAGTGAACCATTCTTTTTTTTGGTGATCTAGAATCCAAGATTAATTTTGCCAAACACTTACACGGACGTCTATTAAGACCTTATCTGTGGAGACGGTTTGTCACCATAGATAAAATTACATATTTTCAAGCTCAAACGAGCCCAGAAAAGGCAAACCCCCCCCCAACCCTTATTTTTGTGAATTTTCATGTGCTATAATCCACCATGTTTTTTGATGATCCGAAATTTTGAAATGACGTTTGCCAAAAATTTACATAGACCTTTATTAATACCTTACCTACGGAGACGGTTGGTCACCACAACCAAAATGGTTCATTTTCAAGGTCGACCGAGCTCCAGAGCAGGAGAATCCCCCAATTTGGATGATTCTTTTGTTCATAGTCCTCCATCATATTTGTTCACACGGAAGTCAGAAATGCAAAAATATTACACAAAAGTCTGTTAATAACATTTCTATGAAACCGGTTGGTCACCACCGCTAAAACATCCTATTTTCAAGTTCAAACGAGTCCAATACAAACCCCCCATTTTGCCAATTTTCGTGGACTATAGTCCACAATCTTTTTTGGATATTCGGATTTCCAAGATGATTTTTTCCAAAAATTTAAATGAAGGTCTGTTAAGAACTCATATATGTAGTCGGTTTGTCACCACAACAAAAACGAGATATTTTCAAGTTCAAACGGGTTCCAAGTAGGCAAACCCGCCATTTTGCCATTTTCATGTGCTAAAGTCCACCATCTTTTTTGGTTATCCGATATTCTGGGATTCTTATAAAAAAAAAATTATATGGAACTCCGTTAAGACCTTATATATGCAGCCGGTTGGTAACCACAAAAAAAACAACCAATTTTAAGGTCAAATGATCCTAGCGAATGCAAAACCACCAGTTTGCTGATTTTCGTGTGCAATTCCACCATTCATGCATGGAGATCTAGAATTCCGAAATGATTTTTCCAAACATTTACACGAACGGCCATTAAATTCTTATTTGTGTTGAGGGTTGGTCACCACTTTGAAAACAACCCATTTTAAAGATCAAACGAGCCTCGGAGCAAGCAAACCCTCCCTACCCCTACCACCTTTTTACCGATTTTCATTTGCTATAGTCCACAATCTTTTTTGGGAATCTAGAACTTCAAGATTGTTTTTGCCAAAAACTTGCACGGATGTCCGTTAGACCTTATCTATGAAGTCCGTTGATCACCACGACCAAAACGACTTACTTTAGAGGTCAAACGAACCTAGAGAAGGAAAACTCCCTATTTTGTCGATTTTTGTTTAAAGTAGTCCACCATTTTTTTTGGGTTTCTTGATATCAAGATTGATTTTGCCAAAAATTTACACGGATGTCCGTTAGACCTTATCTATAAAGTCCATTGGTCACCACAACCAAAAAACTCATTTTAGAGGTACAACGAACCAAGAGAAGGAAAATTCCCTATTTTGTCAATTTTTTTGTGTACAGTAGTCCACCATCATTATTTGGTATCAAAAATTTCAAGATTGTTTTTGCCAAAAATTTACACAGATGTCCGTTAGACCTTATCTATGAAGTCGATCGGTCACCACGACCAAAACGACTCATTTTAGAGGTTAAATGAACCTAGAGAAGGCAAACCCCTTATTTTTCTGGATAATTAGTCGGCAATCAGAATCTTCATGACCTTGGTGCTTACAAATGGTACAATACAAAGGAAGAGTATCAAAAATAATCTGTTGATAGTGTTCAACGAGCTTACCAGATTGTTCATCCAAAAAGTGCATCCTTACTTGTTTTGAATGTTTGTCCATAAGATCAAGAATGACCTTAACTCTAGCGGTTTTAGATATTTTCCTATCTTAAGTGGCTTTATCTTGCTACTGGCTTACCAATAGCCGATGCTACGGATAACAAAGGTCTTCGAGAAAAAAGATTTGGCGGCAAATCCGGTAGCGAAAAGATTTTGAAGTTTCTTCATAAGGGTTAAAGTTTTGTGTCCATGGAAAGTTACAGAACAAATGTTTCTCCCCATTAAATTGAAGATCGCCAACCTGTTTTTAAAATCTAACAGACGCAAAATCTTCATAAACATCACAACGGATATTACAAGAGTTAATGCTGCAAGTGCACACCCATTAATACAATGATACTTTGCACGCACCAATTGTCTTGGAATAATTTTCCTCAGTTAGTCCATAAGCTTGCTGCCCATCAGGAAAGTGTCATTATCCTATTGCATGAGCAACGGTCTTTTCTTAAACGCATTTCTCATCTTAATCCTTAAAGTAAAACAAACAGATAGCCTTGGTTCCTTGCGTATATTAAAATAGTTTTAAGATTGTTTTGGTCAGGCGTTGTATTGAGATCGATAGTTCATAAGAGATGCAATAGGTATTTTTTAAGGTTTGACTATCCCACAGTTTGGAGGACTCAGGGAGAGGCAGTGGAAGCCAAAGAGGAGTCTTATAAGTCGCCGCCACCTTTCACCAAAATATTGAAGATTAAGTGCGTAGGCTCACTAAATTAATATTTGCCTTCTCCCGTAGCACAATCGTTGGGGATAATATATCCAACAAAATGTTACTTATAATACCCCAGGTACTTATTTGTTACCAGAGTTAAATTTACAGTCAACCCTTGTAATAAAATTTAATACAAATACATATTTTATTATATCACTATCCAAAATAACTCTTTGTCGTTTGAACAGAAAAGTGTCCACAAGTTGTTATCTATGTTTATAATGGTACAATAAAATACCGCCATTCATTTAGTTTTTGTATGTAAGCCACTAAATATTATAATTTTCTAGTCCAAAAACGTAAGTTACAAAACAACATCCACAAAATTGAAACTTCAAACCTATTCTCTCCAACAATTAGATGCAAAAAAAAATATTTCATATGTATTTGATTTAACCTAAACAGACTATTTTACACAAGAGTTTTCAAAATTAAAGAAATATCCAAAGCAAATTCAATCTTTAGAACACTTATGCATCTTTCTGTTACTGTTAGAGTTCTTGTGGTCTGTCGGCTTGAATAAGGTAAGAAATTTGTTTGTTGTTCGTGTATCATATACCCTGACCTTACCAACAATATTCTTATTTAGTTTGTACAGATTATGATGCCTCCAGATGAACAAAGACTAATTTACCTTCTCTTGATTGGCTAAGCAACCTTTCCATTCATTTAATAGATGACATTCTAAATCGGTTTTCTTTCAACGCAGTCCGTAATAACTATTACACTACATCTATGGCTTCGGCAAATTCTGCCTAGAATTTCCACGCCACGGTTAAAATGTTGAACCTCCAAACAGTCTGGGTAAACACCAGAGGACTTGACATCTTCTGACCATTGTATTTATTTCAATTCTCGATTGTTTCTTCAGCGTTAATATGTAACACATGGTAAATTACACTATTGACATTGCTATTTTAAAAAGTATGTCGAATGTGATCATATGATAAAATTTGCTCGTACACAAAATTTCATTCAACAAATTTATCCTTACGCTTCCATTTTCTTATCCCCTATTACAAAGATCATGTCACGACACAAACTAGCGCGCGTCGCACCCACACTACTACTATCGTGGCGAAACCAAACCATTACCAATATTATAATTATGCGGAAGATTAACCAACCTCACTTGACGAAATTACAATTTTAATAACATTCCTAACATTTAATACGTCTCATCCCGAAAATATGGAAGTACATCACCACAGAACCATCTATCCTCAAAACTACTAAATCTAAGAATATCTAGGAAAATACCAAATTAATAAAAGCTAGTCAATGCGGAAAATCTTCCCATGGCCGCATCAAAGAACGAAGCAAGACGATACCAGTCCCAAGCCTAGTCAATAGAAACCGTTCTAGCTCACCTGAGATCCGAAGTGATGCAGGAAAATGGCTAGGTTGCGCGGTTTGAGTTGAAGACGATGGTAAGTTGCTGCACTCCACAACGAAACAAAGAAAAACAATTACAAGTAGGGGCCCAGTACAGACACGCGTACTGAGATTGTATCATCGGCCAACTCAAAATAGAAGCAATACTTATTTCAAGATAATATCATAAAAATCACCAACTAATATTCTCTACAAGTGTGAAGCAACAAGTATAAAATAATTTATACAAAAACAAACTCACATCCTATGCGGACCTCAATCCTCCACACCATACTCCTTTTTGGGAAAAACATGTTCTTTGGATTGAGTATATTACAATACCCATAATTTGAATAGATTTCAATTTTCTTGATCCTTCTCATGTCGGTTACGTGACACTTCCGCTCACACTATACATCTGGTGTCGGAACGCTGACACCCGATCATAGTTACTAAACTCGGTGTCGGAAAGTGACACCAGACCCCATATAATAATCTCGTCCGCCGGAACGGGACACTCCCGATCAAATACTATCATTGAGCTCGTAACGCAGGAAACACGTATCCATAATATTATACTGGTTTGCCCGGAACGTGACACCAGATCCACCCATATTATTCACTGCGTGCCTGACGTCGACACCCGATCCATCACACTATCCTGATGCGGACGTGACAACTCGACCTTTATTACACCAACTAATCCTGGTGTCGGAACGTGACACCCGATCCCTCTTAATTCTACATTTACTTAAGTTCATCAAGCCTTGCTTTTATACCCCAAGGCATCAGCATTAATTAACAAAGTAAATTTAGGATTTAAGATTCAACATCCCTCATCATGCTAGTTCATAAAAAATTATATCCAATATAAACACATATGCACAAACACAATTAATAATATAGAAGCGGTGTACAAATACTTCTCAAATACATATCCATTCGCCCCTATTAGAGTTTACTAGAAATAGCATTAAAACCATAACCTCCTCACATCCCGAACGAATGGCTGAGCAAGCAAATCTATTTTCCAAAGATTTTGCCTTCCCTCTTCGTTTCTACTTCTCTCCGACGTTATTCTCCCTCTATCTGTTCTTTCTATTTTTTGTGCTTATTCAAACCTTTTTTTTTTCCTATAGTAAGCATAGAATAAGTATAAAAGATGATAAAATACCCAAGTACTGTTTCAAGGTCTCCCTTTTAACCTCCAAGTCATTTAATATTAACATTTAAAACCAATAACTTTATAATTATAAGCAGGTAATGGAGGAATTCCATAGTCCAAAACGCCACTTTTTAACACAATTAAACATGAAATCCCGACCACAGTCAGGGTCACGCAGCCTGTGGACGGACCGGCACGGCTACCTGTGACGGGCCATCCTGCATGTCGTTCACAAAGTCAGAAAACTCGTGTCAGTAAAATGGTCTGTACGCCCGTCATGCCTGCAGTTCGTCCTGCCATTTTCGTCGCGACAGTTCAGGAGTCGATCTCAGTACCCAATTTTTCTAAGTTCTAAGTGTTTGGAATGAGGCCCCCTCGACGGTCCGTCGTTGCCATGGACGGAAGTGTGGGTTTACCGTCGACTCAGCCCGTTTTTCCAGAAAAGAAATAAAATCTGCTGCTCAAAACGACTAAACCAGGTCGTTACAAATTAGATACCCCCAATTTAACAATAGTTCGTCCTCGAACGATACAAGAAGAACAAAAAAGGGCAAAAGGGAGTACATGAATCCCTTGTAAACACGGTGTCGGATCCTTTCTTGCATATCAAGCATCCTGTCTCCCAAGTGGACTCCTTCAAAACTGGTCGATTCTTCCATTGGACTCTGATGGATTGCCCAATCTACCTTGATTCAACTTGTGAATTCTCTCTATCTAGATGGCAACAGGATTTTCTCATAAGTCAATTTTTAATTCAAGCATAACTGATCCCAAAGAATCGATGTAGTTTCCATCCTCACATGGTATGCTTTCGACATAGACACATGAAAAATACAAGATGCACTCATGACAGCCCTGACCGGCAAGGGGGCTAATTATAAGCCCACCTCCCCTACTCCGCTTAAGACTTCAAATGGTCCATATATATGGGCTTAGACCCTATTCTAAACTACCCTTTACCAAACAGCATCACACCTTTTCTATGGGCGGAAACCTCCAGCAAGGACTTGACTCACCCTCCATAACCTCCAAGTCCCTAACTTCTCTATTCTGCATAATCCTTTTGCATAATTTAAAGCGCTAAAAGCATTTCTGAATAGATTTCACAGTCCCAATGAATTCCTAAAGGTCAGTAACACCCAATGGTCTAACCTCGGATGCATCAAACCAACCAATGGGAGACCCATATTCACACCCCCATACCCAATGCTTCGAAAGGAGCCATATCAATACTTGATGTGATAGCTATTATTGTATGAACACTCCGCTAAGGGTAAAAGTTTTTCCCAATTGGACCACCGAATTCTATCACACATGCACACGAAGCATTGATATTCCCAATTACCTGAATTGTTCGCTCAAACATGTCATCGGTCTGAGGGTGAAATTCAGTACTAAGGTCCACCTCGACCTTATTCGCACTGCAATGTTCTCCAAACATAGAAGTAAATTGCGTACCTTCTATCTGTATATGGATGGAACAGCTGGAAAACATCCATGCAATCGAACAATCTCTTGAGATATAAAGTCCCTGGCTAATTCTAGACGGCCCGTAAGGTCAACCTTGTACCGGAATGAATGTGAGCAGCCTTATGTTAAATTGGTACAATTACCCTAAGTAAGATCAAAAAAACTTTGCCCAATGTCTTTGACAGACCCAAACCAAAGACCCCCCAAACGTCCATTTGAAAATTCTCTCCCACCTTCCCATTCTGGAAATGGGCATTCTTGACCAGCTGTCACTCCGGGGCCTCTGGCCGGTTTTCAACTGAATTGATGAACCAATTGGGCCACACCTTTAGGCCACACAAAAATCAAACAATGTCCCGCGATTCATTCTACTCCACCAAAAAGTGTTGCTTTAGGTCACGGTAAATATTTGGTTGCACCAGGCGTATAGAATATCTTGGAACAGTGATCTCGGCATCCCATAAATAGTGTGTATTCAAACATTGAATCAACACGAGCGCCACCACATACCCTTCTCTTAATTCTAAGAAACATTCCTCATCTATAATAGCTTTAGTTAGCAGCCTCCTCGCAACACCACATTATCCCAAATTCGGCTGAGTTTCTCATCATCAAACTGTCTTTACCTTGAGCTGGTAAGAAAGAAGATCTAGCCTCCCAAACTGGCCAACAATCCTCCCTTTCTCACTTTACTTCTAACCTCACTAAAGTCATTAGCATAGTCCTGAAACCCTTCTAGCCCATGGCGCTGAGAAAGGGAAACACTTGTCAGTGGGCTCAAACTACCCATGCTCCATGATCTTTCTACCTGAAGGTCGTCTTGCCACAATCCTCTTAGCCTTTCCTGGGTGAAGACCATGAGGTCACATCATAATCATTCAGTTAGTTCCTATTCACCTCCTCTGCTCAAATTTCAAAATCGTTATGAGTAATAAGAAACACTGTAGGATACGATGATCCGTATAGACTTCTACTTAACACCCATATAGATAGTGTCTCCAATACTATTAATGCAACACGAATCCAGCAATTTAAACTCATGGGTCGATAGTTACAGTCTCTATGCACCTTTAATCGTCCCCCGAAGCTTAAGCAATTATATTCGCTCTTGAATTTAGCATTGCACCCAAACACAGAATAGGATTCATCACAATAATAAACAATGAAGTTTTTACCCCTCTACGTGGCAGGTAAGGATAGGCGCAGTAGTCAGCAAGGTCTTGAGTTTCTGAAAGATTTCCTCACATTCATGCGACTATACAATGGAACATTTCTCTGCTTTAGTCCAAGTTCGTCAGTTGGAGGCAATAGAACAGATCCCCTTGGACAACAAAGGAACTTGTAATAGTGGCTAACCCCAACAAACCTCATTATTTCGCGACAAATTAGTAGGTCTTACCCAATTGCTCACGTTCAATTTAGAAGGATTCCACAAATCACTACATCCTTTCTAGAAACCCAGTGCCTCAAAAGAAGGACATTGCAAATAGCCCAAACTCACACTTGGAGAGCAATTTGGCATAAGCATTTCTCCCTTAATACTTCCAACCCACGATTTCTCCAAATTGCTACTCATGTTCATTATTTACTGTTCGGAGTATATCAAGTTATTATCATCAATAAATACGATCACAAAGAGATCCAAAGCTATGGTTAAAAACTCCCGTTCATCAAGCCATGAAAGCACAGGCAGGGGACACTCTTACCCATTCGTAAGCCTTAACGACATAAATAAGAAAAATCATTAATGCCCTACCGGTCTGAAAACAGTCTGGGCCCTACGTTGCCCGTAGTTTCAATTGTGATGATCAACCAGATCGAAATCAAGTGTTTTGAGAAGGCACAGCACCTTGTAACAGTATAAACAACTCATCAATTCGGGGAAGAGGGTACTGTTCTTAACAGGTTACTTTGTTCAATTTTTTTTTTTGCCGGTAGTCGATGCAACATCGAAAAACTCGACATCCTTATATGTCCACACAAAATACACTGGAGCACCCCAAGGGGATGCACTTGGTCTAACGCTTAAAACTCTTAGAAGTTCGGGTACTTTTTTAACATTTCCCTTAACCTCAGCTGGAGGCCATTCTATAGGAGGGATGGGAACATGGCGGCGAGTACCCGAACCCTCAAGATCAATGCAAAAAGGAAATATCATCTATCCGGTGGCCATACCATGGAAGGTATGCCAGGAAACACGTTCTACAGAAACACTCACAGACTACGGAACCGAAGAAAGTGAATTTGCGCTTACTTGTGCTGTTCCAGAGTATAATCCCGAAGCGTGTACAAGAAAGCTAAGACACACCTTACCTAACAATTCTCTTAGCACGAAGAAAGGATATGATACAACTGGAGTTGCGAAGTGATAGTTCACCCCTCCCAACACTAACGGCATCTGTCCCCCCAGGCTTGCCGCCAAGTTACAGTTCCTTTAGCATTACCAATTAATAGATGCAAAATTGTGGAGGGAAGCCAAGCTTCAAGGATTCCCAGAATTACATCGAAATCACCATCGCTACGATAACCATCGACATGAGTATTGCTCACCCAGAAAGTACAAGACCAGACCTATACACCTTTTCAAATATCACAGCTCACCACAAGCGTCAACAGTAGAAACACGAAAAGAAATGTCCAAGAATTCAAACAATGTAAAATTACAGACACACGGGTAGCAAATGAGGGAAGATACATAGGAAACATTTGGAGCCAGACAAATAACATAGAAGCCCTGCAATCACAAACCAAAAGATTAACTGTGATAACAGCATCTGATGTCTCCGCTTTCCGAAAACCAGGGAAGGCGTAACAAGTGGGCCCTTAATCAATTGTCATGCCCCACATTTGTCCCTACCATTGTTCGTTGTCCAGTACGCTCAGTTTGCCCGTCAACCCGGGGGCCGGGCCTTCCCGTCTGTGGTGACCAACCATTCACCTCGGCAACCACGCCCTCCAGAAGACCGCCCTCTTCCTTGACCACCCTCCTTGACGCCATTTGAGGTTTGTTAACTCTATTGTAGGACAATACCTCGTCGACCCGTGCCCAGGCTCCCCCACAATACCATATCCACTCTCTGGATTCAAGACCTCGGTCTCTGGGCAGAATGACGGACCAATTCTGGAGATTAACCTCCAACCAACTCAGGAAGTGTGATCGGCTGCGTGGACCCCCCCCAAAATACAGCTGCTAGTGAAGACTGAATAGTCGGGGATGGATTCGGATAACCTACCTGAACCCCCCATAGGCCCCTACGGGAGTAAGAACCCCATTAAACTCACCCTCCATACTGAAACCTTTTGTGCTCGATGCCATGCGTGAAGTCATTGGTTTCACTCGCCCACCTCTATTACGGAAGTCTACCAACTTTGAAAGGACTTTCGCGTAGTAGCGCTACCTACCAAGGCTGAAATCCGCCAAATCTATGACCTACAACCCTTTCACAAAACGGCGAAATCTTCGCTCTTGCTGGGACTCAACACAACAAGCTGGTGGTGGCATAACCGGATAATGCACAGAACCCTATTTTACCTCCATACCGCAAGTCACCCCGACATCGTGGCCTTGCTCTAGGCGCAAGAACTGATCTTCCATACCATTCCCTCAAGGTCCGGGGGATTATTAACTTCTCACTAAATAGACTAGAAGAATGACCGTCCCAACAGTAAATAGGTGGTGCCTCCCGTGCGGGTTGACCTCAACATGTGACTGCCACCATGCTTTTGGCCATCTTCCCTGAAACTGATAGCGTTACACAACGCCAAATCCGCTTCCACCTATGCCATTTTAGGTAGTTAACTCACTGGACAATTCCAAAAAAACAAACGGGGGGAAAAATCGTTAGGCTATCCTAAGAGTACGCACCCTTGAAGACTCGGTAGGTTTCAATTCAAGAAACTACTGATAAAGTTCATGCTGACACTTGTCAGTATGGGCACGGAGTCAAACGACTGGAAACGTGCCTATTTCCATAAGGCATCCATACAGGTAAATCAGCATTCGCCTGTCCGTACTTCCAGACTGAGCGTGCCCTGGTGCATGAGAAAACCCACTGGAGGTGGTCTGGGCCTGCATCCCAGTAACCCGCTAAGATAAGCAACGCCAAACCCCTGATTAATATCTCCTGGCCGGGTAGGATTCGGGTGGTTAACTTCCTCATTCCCGCAATTGCTAAAATTTTACCACATTCCTCACCACCCTCTCTTACTAATTCCTCCAGTCGGGGGAGGACGTCACCGCCCTTCCCCAGTACTAGATCGGGATTTTAACGCGGTGATTGTCCTCTTCCTCTAGAGGACATCCCTATTCACGACTTATCACGGCCCCTTGCCACTGCTCAGATTCCCCGAGCATACCCCGGGCCAGTGCTGGCTCAGAAGCCATATTGTCCTTGCCGGCTGCTGCGTGTACGGTCCTGCAGTTGTTGCTCTCAGTTCTAACCATCTGCGAAATAGAGTGAAGATGGTAAGATACCAATTGTATCATCCTAGATTAACAATGGATCCAAGTAATAGCACGACAGAAAGAAGGAATCGAAGTTTTTTCCTTAAAGTCCATTTATCCTCTCAAAAACAAGTAAAGGCGTCCCTTTGTCCCCTCCCCCCTTCTCCCCCCACTACCCGTTCCTTAAGACTCTAACTTAGACCTGATCTTGTGTCGATCAAGCCAACAAAACCTAATGCTCTGATACAAACCGTTGTCACAACCCAAAAAGAGACGCGAGTGGCACCCACACTATCATAATATGTAACGAACACCCAAACCAGAACACCGCATCATAACACATAATACGGAAGACTTAAAACTTAATTGACAAAATCATTTAACAACTAACTGCTATTAAGCTTAATAACCTATCACCCCACAAAAATCTTGCCAATTCATCACCCACAAGAATCTATCCTAAAATACGACTCTAAGAAGAATATCTAGGAAACTAAAATAATAAAAAAGATTAGGTCCATGCCGGAACTTCAAGGCAATCAAGAAATGAAGAAGAAGATCAGTCCAAGCTAGAAAATTAGCTCACCATGAGAGACGACGTGATCGATGACTGGCTAGACGTTTGTGGTTGAGTTGTAAGACGATGGTATACGTTGCTGCACTCACAAATAAAAAGAAAAAAAATTAAAAGTAGTGACGGTCAGCCCACAAAACACACGAGTACCTGAGTAGGCCTCATCGTCTTAGGATATTTCAGAGAAAACAAAACATCACCCCTCTCAACATTCAGTCTTAACAGGTCTGTCCCCCCGATTTGATAGCAACAGTGTAATTTCAAAATCATTTACTAACACAAACCACCACCACATCATGAGGATCAAGCCTCCTACACCCTAATCTTTTGGGGAAAACAGGTTTTTGGATTGGTATATTAACATACCTCAACGATCATTATCTTTTCCCATCTTCCGTGTTCTGTCGGTTATGTGACACATCCGATCCACCCTACTACCTATCCTCCCGGCTGTTCGGGAACGTGGCACCAATCCCATATACTATCTGGGGTTGGACCAGTGACAATCACCGATCCCACCCCTATCATACTGGGCGCTGCCGCTGAACGGGGCACTCCGCATCCCCATATCTATCCTGGTTGCCGGAACGTGACACACACTCCACCCTATACTCCTCATGCTTTTTGGTGCCGGCCGAACGTGAATCATCCGATCCACTCAACTATACCCTGGTGCCCGCGAACGCGACACACCCGAATCTCATTACTATCCTGGTGTGGGAACGTGAAACGCCCGATCCTCTAATATCATTACTGTAGTTCATCAAGCCTTCTTTTATAACCACCGGCTTCATCATTAACAAAGTTAAATCGTAGTATTTAAGATTAAAACAGCCTCATCATGTAGTTTCATCACCATTATAATATATAAAACCACGCTCATGAATACCACACAATTAAGCATACTAGAAGGTTTTAACAATACGAATCACAATAATATCATTCGCTATTACAGCCGTTCATCATCGAAATAGCATAAAACCATACAACCTACCTACACGAGGAATGTGGATCAAGCAATATACTTTTCAAAAGCTTGCTTCAATCTTCGTGTTATCTTATCGACGTTCATTCTCACTCACTAGTTCTTTCTACTTTTCTTATTCAAACCCTTTTTCTTTTACCTAGAGTAGCATATTAAATTAAGTATTAAAAGATGATAAAAACCCCACTACTGTTTAGGTCTCCTTTTTAACCCCACAAGTATTAAATTATTAACATCTTAAAACACCAACGTTATATAATTATACGCAAGATGTCAAAAGCCCTTATTCATATATTTAATCCCTCGGCC
>JAKWJA010002489.1:11586448-11779940 GCA_027704765.1 Solanum habrochaites
AATTCCACTGTTGGAGTCCCTCCCCACACATAATCTACCTTGGGTACTTCTGCACACTATCCGCCCCTTGTTCGAAAAAGCCAAATACTTTTTATTTATAAATTTGCCTTCAAGTAAGCAATGGTGGTTTTATTCTTGCTTTTCTTAACCTTAGACTTATTGATCATTCAGATTATGATCACCACCACTATCCCTCCTTCTGTTAAATCCTACGTCTTATCCTCGCATAGCAAGTTTGTGCACATCTTTAGTATATCCCTCTTTTCCTTTCTTCCTTAACTTGGTGGACTCCCTAGAGATACCATTTTCCAACTCATCAACAACAACATCATCCTTACATGGGTGGTAAAGAATACACATTTCATAATCCTTGAGTATGTGTAACCACCTCCTTTGTCTTTGATTTAGCTCTTTCGAGGTGAAAATATTATAGGATCTTGTGGTCAGTGAATATATAACATGAATGACGTAAAAATAGTAATATGAAATGTTAAAGGAAATAACCACAACAAATAATTCTAAGTCATGGGTTGGGTATTTCTTCTCATGAACATTCAACTATGCCTTGCCTTTTTGCATTAACACAACCAAAACTAACTCTTACATCACAGTACATCACAAAATCATTAGTACCCTCCGGTAAAAAAAATATCAAAGGTGTAATCAACCACTTTTTCAATTCCTAATAGCTTTTCTCGCAAGCTCAAGACCATTGAAACTTTAATATCTTCTAAAGTTACTTGATCAAGGCAGACGAGATAGATGAAAACCCCTAAAAAATATTCTATAGTAGCCTCCTAAACCCAAAAAACTCTTAATAGCTGTTGGAGACGTGGGTCTAGGAAAACTCTAAACTGCTTTTATGTTTTGGGTATCAACTCAATTCCCATCACCGGAAAGTATGTGGCCCAAGAATAACATACTTAAGAAAAAATTGACACTTGGAAATCATGGAAAATAGGTCCTTTTCTTTCAACATTTGAAGTACTATTATGAGGTGACTAGCATGGTATTTTTCATTCTTTCAATAGATTAGTATGTCATCAATGAAGATGATAACAAACATATCTAAGTAAGGCTTGAGATGTGTTCAATAATATCCATTGAACACTGCTAGTTGGTATTGGTAAACAAACAAAAAAAACCACATACAAAAACTCACTAATGCCCCTATCTAGTTCTCCAGGCTTGTCTTTGGAATTCACATTCTCTACAATTCCTTGAATCGATACTTAAGAGATCTGGGATCAATTTTCGTGAGGCACGTGGCACCCTAAATTTGCACGAAAAAAAATATTTATCCTTGGAAGAGGATATTTATTCTTGATTTTAACCTCATTTAATTGGCGAAAGTCTATAGACATCCTGAGGTAACCATCATTCTTTCTCACAAACAAGACCGGAGCGCTCCAAGGTGAGACACTTGGAGGAATATAATATTTATCTAACAGAGGTTAAAACTGGTCTTTCAACTTTTTTAACTCTGCTAATTGCATTCTATTGGTGAATATTGTTATGACATTATCTAGAATAATCTCATTTATATCACAAGTCAATAAGTATCTCAGAGGGGGACTCGGGTAGATATTCAGGAAAAAATTCTGGAAACGTTTTACTATAGTAACTTGAGTGAAGGGAGTTACCGTCCACACTTCATTCTTGAACCTCGATTAGTGATAATGTCACCCTTTAAAATGACAATCCTTGCTTTAAGGTACAAATAAAATAACTCTTGTACACTGTTGAAATATTAATCCACTCTAAGATTGACTCATTAGGAATTTTAAATTCGACAACTCGAGTTCTACAGTCCTTTAATCCCTAAAAGGAATTAAGTTAGTCCATACCTCGAATGACATCAAAATCTACCATGTTTAAGTCTGCTAGATTATTCATGGTGTTCTTGTAATTGATAGAAATAGGAAAATCATAATAAACTCTTTCCGCTAAACTATCCAATAGAACCAAAAAAAAAGTTCACAAAGTTTCGTAGTATGAATCTCAAATTAATTTGCAATATAAGTATTTAGAAAACATAAACTTGCTCCTGGGTCTAGCAAAGCGTAAGCATCAAAAGTAAATACTTTTATCATACACGTGAGAACATCAAGCAAGTTCTCTTGCTCTAGGAGCCTATTGTTGCATAGAAAAATTTTTCCCTACGCCACTATCAGAAGTGGATCCTCTAGATGCAGTTGTGACTGGTGGAGCAACTCATAAATATTGAGTTTTATTGCCCAGACTTCCACCACGTTGCGTTTCTTAAGGAGGTCACTCTCACTCATGATTTACCCTCTTCACCACAAGTTGAAAGAAAACAATATGGCTAAACTCTTTTACACCTACCTCGGTTGGGTTCTACTACACTTAGCACATGCACAACCCAATTACCCCTTGTGCCACACTTTCTTTAGACTTTGCTGGCCTAGATCATTAGATTTGAAAATTTCAGCCATGGTAGTCACCTCTGTTTCTAGGATCAGGTGTACTATATGATGATGGTGCATGCCCTTCTTGTTTCGGAAATTGTAACCAATTAAAAACCACCTTTATAAAGCCCAAACTCATTCCCAATCAGGGCTTTCTTGTTTTTTTACTCTTCTTAGTCCTTCAGCTTCTCCTTGTCAACTTTATTCACATAAACCATATATTTTCATGTCCATGATTAGCATTTCCTCTCTTCCTCCATTACTAGAAAAACAACCCAAGCCAGCGACAAACAAACTTATTCTGCTCCTTATATCATTTACTATATTACGATCATAGCGAGACAATTGGGTGAATTTCAGTCCATACTAATGAACACTCAAGGAGTCCTATTTCAGAGTAAGGAACTCCAATACTTTTGCCTTCTTTATTTCTTAAGGGAATAACTACCCCAAGAAAGCCTCTTCACAACCAGCCAATAATTAGAATTTCGTGCATCTCCTCTCTGCCCCCTCGTTTCCACTTATTGAGCCATGTCTTCGCCAGATTCATCAAAAATTATAATAGCACTACTCAACCCTTTAATAACGAACCATATACATTTACCGTCACACTAGCTTACGAGGAAAAAAAAAGTACAAGGGAAAAATCTTAAAAGATGTAAAGATCTTTAAGAAAAAAGACAATCTTAATAGGATACAAATAAAAAAACAAATAAAAAAAGGGGGAAAAGTAAAAAAAAAGCTATTCACACATGTCACATCCGAGGAGCACCCCCTAGAAGTAACATGGAATACTTAACTTTCGGATGTCTTGTTCAAGCCCATAGTTATCATTCAAATCGCATTAACATAGTAAATTTAGCGGAAAATTTAAAACATTTTATAGCACATCATATGATAGAAACTTCACTTCATATATATATAAAAAAATAACTTATAATACATATTTAGACCCTAAATTTCATTGCCATCTTAGCTCAACACTTTAGAATACATTAGGGACACGAACCATTAAACACAATACATATCTATACAACATTTAATAAACTTTAATTAAGACATAAGTAGGGAATCCTTGCAACATAAGGACCCCTGTATTTGAGATTTGGAATAATATCAAGATCCTCAATCATAGACATCCTTTAAGCATCTATAACCTACACTCTGTGTAAAAAAGTAGAGAAGAATGAGATTAATACAAGAATACACTAAGTATGGCAACCATTCAAAAAGATGGAGTTAAAAGGATAATTTTCATAAAAATCATACTTCATGCCTTCTTAATAAAATCTTTATAAAACCTTATAATGATACAATTTATATCATTCATATACTTTATAAAAACACAATTAAAGGCCCAACACAATAGAAAATCACATATAGAATTTAAGTTCCATTTTACATCACTTTACAGTGAGCTCATTCTCCTTAACAGTGAACTATTTCATTTAATTCATTATCCTAAAAAATAACCCTTTATTGATACTTGGTGAAGTTTATGACCTTAGAACCACAGGACATCATCATACTACTTCCACATCCAATATATTCATCCTAAAGTATAGTACACCATAGCATATTTAACCAAGACAAAAAAACATTACAGTAACTCATAGTCAGTATGATGCACCGAAATAGTTTTTACTTGCACATAGACACCTTAAAGAACCTAACTCAGCCCCCATATCGTCTTTCCACAATGCAATTACATGTAAAGGGGCCCCACCCCCACCACCTCACACATACATAGTAAACCTATCATGAGACCACAAGCCTTTACATCTAAGTCATATATCAAAATAGTAACAGTAGAAAACTTCATTTCTGTCAAGCAAGACTTCATCATATAGTTTACAATATTGACATCATGCATAAAGACTCATATCATGCACACCTTCATAACAAGTAGACAAATATTACAATGTCATGCATCAAAAACACATACATAGTGATATGCATTAGAACATCTTCCTAGAACTTCCTAAGGACTTAATTGTGCAATGTCTAGATGGGTTCATTACTTCCACCTATTCTAAGTAACCTCCTTTAAGTCATTCTCGTTAGGGGCTTAGTCATTTACTTCCATTGTCCATTTTACAGTAGGGTAATTATATCCTTAACCGTATTAGACCAATTCGTGCTAAACATATAAGATCCGGTGTCATGAACCGACACCAAAAGGTGGTCTATCGGGCCAAAAATGGGGGTATAACCCAAAATGACATTATGTCTAGATGGATCCACTAGCTATATTGTATGGTGTGAAATAGTTAGGGACCTTGGGAGAAATCAATGGAAATATCAACTCTGATCCCTATGTTGGGTCATGAGGCGCCATCCACCCTGGAGGACATTGACTGTATTGGAACACTACTTTCCATATGTCGGAAAGTGTCCTCCCCTAATCTCACAGTTCATTTTCATTCGAGTTCCTAAACATAAGTTTCCTTTATTTGAAAAAAAAACCATCATTAGCTTATGCATAAAACATAAACTTAGGATTTTTCTCCCATATTCTTATAACATATTTCCAAACACTATCTCGTTTGAGAATATTTTGGGCACTAACCTTTCAAGTCCCCTTTTATTAACTATGTCAATCTTTTCACATTTGTGAGTGTATGCACATATATTCACAATCCTTTCCCAATAACACCTTAATCCACACATTATTTATACACTCATATCAATACATATAGAAAACCAAATATAACTATCCAATCAAGATATACCTATGCAATGCATAGGAAAAATGCCAGGTACGCCCTTGCTGCCCATACTGTAACAACAAGTTATACTAGCTAAGGTTAACACATAATCATACTTCATAAATCATTTTACCATGAATGTAGTAGAAACTAGTGAATATGATAACTACCACCTTTCATATAGACATCCTGAGCTATACTAACTTGGTAACATGAATGTAGGAGTGTGGTGTTTTATAACATTGGTCAACAAGATCATATAATTTCTATAAACAACACATTGAGGTAGCCCCCCTTAGACAATATACTCTTTCAGAAGACCATAACAACAATACAGGGGGTAATCAATATTAACAACTTTAGTAATGTAAACACTACACATTATCTTTTTTGCATAATCTTTTACATTGCTCATGGATCCTATAACTCACTTTATTCAAAACTAGAGAAGAAGAGTAGGAACAAGTTACACATAAGGTTATCGTCATAACAACTTATTTATATGTTCAATAATTTTCCTTCAAGGATATGGTCAACACATATATAATTAATATAAAGTAAACACCTCCACCATAAGTGGACCATACCACACAATGCCATACAAGGCTTCATCAACATTATTATAATGCAGTAGAGAAATAGAAGTGTAGAGAAAGTCTTACCAATACTTTAGCCTTTGGTCATCTTTGAAAATTACTACTGTTTCATAATTTATACATTTTAAAGGAGTAGATAAAATTACTTAAATCATAAACAGAACCATGTACAAGTAGTCATAAGAGCATGATACAACTAGTACACTATATCACATATATGGTAGAAAGTAGAAGAACGTAGCTTTTTAACAAATTTCACTTACATTCATCATCAATTATATTTCATTAATAACACCAACTAGGGCAGTAGCTTCATGAAATGATAGCTTAGACGAGATCCTACTACATTTTCCAATAGACTCTAAAGCACTGTAACATGTTTCATATTAAGAATTCAGGGAAGGTAAGGTTACATAGATTAATCCTATTCAAACTATCATGAATTGATCCACATTGGATCCATTACATATTTTTAATACTCACATTACATTATAGAAAACTAACCATGATCATGTCATATAAAAACTAACCTAACGGCAAGATCACACTTCACAATACCATAGACTTGAAGAACATAGATCAATTCATGTAGGTATTTCTTTAATTTGATCATCAAGGATTTATACCCCAAAATCATACATTATATCAACTCAAATATGTAGCTACAATGATCAACAAACATTCCAATTAAACATTAATTAATAAAAAGACAAACATTAGAGTGAATCACCGAAAGCTATATTAAACATGTTCAAATCTTCATATCTTGATTCACATGGATCCCTCAACCTCAATTAAACATTAAACCAAATAAATAATAGTATATACAACAAATTCCACATAATAGAATCATAATTCTATCGATAAGAAGTAATGATCACAAAGTCCATGCAATGCTAAATAGATTGAAGTAAGATGCATGGGTTCATCATGCAATTGGAGTAAAAATCACGTTCAAACAAATATATTAACTTCAATTCATCATTATTTAATCATTCAAAACATTTTTTAGAAAGAACCCATGTCTAGATTTAATTATTGAAAGATTGATCATAAAATCTTATTTGAAAACATAGAGATTAACTCTCTGGATTGAAGGATAACTAGAGATTACGGATGGCCATACCTGTTACAGTTGAAAACCTCTAAAACTTTTTTATTCATACATGGAAATCCAAGCTCCAAGTTGTTCTTGAGCTTCACCACCGATGGTGAGAATATTTTAGAGGGAAAGTTCAATTTCGTGGGAGAGAATTTGAAATGGATTCTTCACGTTTTAGATGACTAATATACACCCAAAAGTATCTTAATAAACCTACTATAGTCAGGTTATTACGTGGGTGAATTTTCCGTTCACCCCTTTAATAAAACAGACGCAATGTTGGAGCTATAGGCCACCCACCATCAATGGAGCAATCGACTAGTCGTAGGTCGATCTATTGGAAGCCCTTTTTATTTTCGTCAATTGGTCCTTCACAAATTTTTTGGTTTATACCTTCCCAATATAAGTAAAAATTAACGATACCTAACATACGGTCCATTGTATTATCACCTGGCTGCCGTTTGGTCTGTCTATTGATACTGCCAAGGCAGTATCTTTACCAGCCTTGGCTCCTTCTTGTTGGGATTTTTATGGGGCCCTTTAGAAGTCGTACCTTGAAGTTTCCAACGGGAAGACAACCCTTAACAATTTTTAGACCTTCCACATAAGTTTCACCCAACACAACAAACCTGCAAAGTCGTCCCAACAGGCTACGCCCCTCAATACCACATTGAACTCTTAGGTCTATCTTTTCGAACGACTTGGACGTTATTGGTCATTTGACCTCCAAACTTCTCGAAACTCCGTATAATACCATTTAACATCATTATATATCACTGAAAGAAATAATAATATCATTTAATATAATTATTAACACGTAATGACATATGAGGCACATAGGTGACTATTCGTCGAACATTTTAGTCATCCCTTGGCGTTCGGCTTCCAAATCACTTCAAACATTACACAATGCATCAAAACCATATTATTTGTAATTTTAGGACTTTATAACCTCAATAAAAATATTTTAATCTCTATACAGCCGAACTCATTTTGGAATCTTACAATATCCCCCACTTGGGAACATTCGTCCTCGAATGACACTTAGGGCTCTTTAATCATGACAAGGATTTCAATGCATCTTAGAGCATTTCATAAAATTTATAACATAATCCAATCATTTTTGCACCTAATGCACACAAGAAAGTAAAACTTCCATTCACTTACTCTTTAATGCATCAAACACATAGGCTCTTATCATGTTAATAGGAGGAGCATCCTTATCCTAATCAAAACATGGTCATTATACTTAAATATTTTTTGGAGCTCATCTTGATACTATTCTTTAAGTAACACTTACGGAAGGTTTTAACAACACTAAAGATGCAATTAGGCACTCATACTTCAATGCACATAGACTTGACTTAATTGAATCAACAAAGAACTTCATTAGTTAGACCTAGTGCTATGAAGATCATACTCAACCATACAAAGTTTAGTGGTGTCCATGGAGGAATGTCCTTCTCCTCTACACACTTACATGTATCATGAGTGCATACCTAAGAAAAGTACAAGGTCAATTCCTTTAAAATGAGAAATTCTCAATTTTCAAACTAAGAGATGAGCATGTTTTCTTCCTAGGGAAGTCAAAATGAAGTCCCACAAATTAACAATCTACCATAATACTAAAGAAATTGTCACAAATGTCAATTTCAACATAGTAGCTCACAATGTCATTTTGTTATTAACATGTAACTCCACCTTCAAATAAGCATCTGTTGGGAAATATAAAAAAAATTATAGCACATGTAGGACACTTAGCTAATACATGGCCTTTCCCTTTTTTTTTCAATAGTGAA
Source organism: Solanum habrochaites (assembly GCA_027704765.1). Lineage (NCBI taxonomy): Eukaryota > Viridiplantae > Streptophyta > Magnoliopsida > Solanales > Solanaceae > Solanum > Solanum habrochaites. The sequence goes on from JAKWJA010002489.1 coordinate 11,595,083, forward strand.
CCTATAATCATTGATTTCCCAACCGATACAAGTACACCTAGTTTCAAGAGACTCACGATATTGGCTTTTAGTTAAAGAGACTCACTTTTTATTATAGAGGCTAAACATTTACACCTGACAAGTGACTATTACATGTTTTTGTTAGCTTATCTCAGGAATTGAAATGCACAATACTAAGATATCAAGTTTAAACAACATGCGAAACATGAATTTGTCAAAAAATGTTCGTTCAGCTGGCTCCTTTGGAACTCCCAAATCTTTGAGGTAATGTCAATCAAATAACACAACCACACATTAATGTTTCATGCATTATACTTATGCAAGAACTATCTGAACAAGCTTATTAAGAATTCATTAGATTCAAGTTCATGTGAGAATACAAGGTCAAGGTTGACAATTTCTACAACCTTACTACTCAATCACATCCCCCCCCCCCCCCCAATAAGGGTAAACCCAATTAAGAGCAACTTAACCCAAACTTAAGAGGATCTTAACTTAGTAACCTCATTTTTAGTCACTTTAAAGTTATTATAACTTTAGAAGGAATTTAGAGTAAGTTAACATAGGAACACCAATATATTAAAACCCATATAATCTAGACAATCTGTCACTAATTATCAAGTTAGGTCATCCCATTAAACCATCACAAACATGAGGTGTTCACCGAACAATCGCACCAAGGCCCAAGCATAATAGGGTGTAAACATATAAGTGAGTTTATCCTAAGGGCTCTTTTCTTTTCTTTCAAACAGAATGACAGGTAACTTTCTAGGTCAGTCAAAATCCCATCATAACCCGACTAAGATAAGTCTACCGTCAATTCCAAAATATAATGAACTCACAAAAGAAAGAAGAAGTAAAAACTAAATGCCTACAACTCAATCATTCCATAGGACACTCATTTAATTCCAATAACACAATCTCTGGTTTTTTGTTTTTTATATATTCATTATCATGTTCATATGAATAAATTCTATACATATTTCCAAAACTTCCAATCAAAGGACAATTTAGTTGATTTTCCGAAAATGTTAATGTAAGCTGCCTAGCTTTACAATGAGCATGCTTCGAAATTCCAAAAATGCAACATTTAGGCAATTGATGGGAAAAGCATGACAATATAAGAGACAAAGATCTACCCACTAATCCTACATAAGCATGCATATAATCATTAGAACTAGGATTAAGTCTATACAACGGACTCCATTCCATACTAGCAACTTATCAACTACCACATATACAAAGGGAGACAAGGAACACTTTTTAGTACATAATCTTAGGGTAGAATGCTTCCTTAGGTAGTCAATAAATATTTCAACTTGAAATCATGGTTTTAGGATACTATCATGCAAAACCATATAGGAACACATCATTCAAAAAGGACTCATTTTTAACCATAGTAAATTCTAACATAATTTAACTATATCACGACCTACATTTCTCAATATAACATGCTACATCACATAAGTTTTCATATATAGCCATAAATTGCATCATATCATTAAAAAAAAGATTCACCTACACACATACTCATACAACCATAAAACCAAGATAAGCATTTAAACTCACTTTTTATCCCGCAATCATAGAGAAAATCTCATCCAAGAAATCACATCTTAAAAGAACACAGGAAAGGAAATATAAAAGAGATATCTTATAGAGTTATGTTCTATGACACGAAATGAGAATGATGAAGAAGGGATACTTTATCAACTTACAGCCTCTCATACATTTGATGTGTTGCGACTCACCACAAATGATAATAGACTATACTAGACATGGCAATATGAGACTTTTTGGACCCAAAAAAAGTTTTGAAAACCTCATGCTCGGATACCACATTTGTCACATCCTGGAGCTAACTGGAGTAACTTAACGTTCTCACTTCTCGGTATCTTGTAGAAGCCCATTTTATCATTCAATCGCAATGAACTTAGTAAAGTGTAGTGGGAATTTAAAAAACTTTTGCATGCACGATCATATGCTCGAAACTTACCTTCAATATATACAATATACAACAAAAAAAAAGTCATCATACATATTTAGACCCTATGTGTCTTTTCTATCTTCAACTCAAAAACATCAGAATACATTAAGAACACTGACCCTTAAAAATTAAGTCATATCTATACAACATTTAATAAACATTACATTAAGACATAAGTAGGGAATCCTTGGAACATAAAGACCCCTTTCCTTGAGCTTCAGAATCATATCAATCTCCTCAATCATATACATCCTTTAAGCATCCATAACCTACACTTTGTGTAAAAAAGTAGAGAAGAATGGGTTAGTGAAGACACTAAGTATGACAACCATGCAACCATGCAAAAACATGCATTTAAAAGGGACATTTTCTTGAAAAATCATACTTCATGCCTTTTAGAGTAAATCTCTATAATATCTTAAAACAATACCATTTATATAATTCATATACTTCATATAAACACAATCAAAGGCGAAACACCATAGAAAATCGCATATAGAATTTAAGTCCCATTTGAGGTCACTGTACAGTGATCTCACTCCTTAAGAGTGAACTATTTCTTTTAATTCATAAGCCTCCGAAGTAACCCTTTAGTGATATTTGGTGCAATGCATCATCAAAGGACCACAAGAAAAACCATACATACTACTTACACAAGCCAACACATATCATCATAAAAGTATAGTACAACATAGACATATTTAAGCCAAGACTAAAAGAAGATTATAGAGAACTCCTAGTCATTATGCACATATACTTATTTTACTTCACATAGAACCTCATAAGACCTAAATCATTCCCACAATATAGGTCTACTAGTGCAATGTACATGTAGAACCCCATAACCTCACACATACTTAATAAACCTATCATGAGACTAGAAGCTTTTACATCTAAGTCATATATCAACATAATTAAAGAGGAGACAACATCATTTATGTCAAGCAAGACCTTCATCATATAGTTAACAATATCAACATCATGCATAAAGACTCATATCATGTACACCTTCATAACAAGTAGTCAAATATTATAATGTCATCCATAAAGAACACATACATTGTAACATGCATTACAACACCTTCGTAGAATATCCAAAGGAGCTACTTATGCAATGTCTAGATGGTTTTTTAATTAACTATCAACGATCCTAAGTACCCCTCGCCTCAGTGTCATTTTAGTTAGGGTCTTATGTCATTTAGTATCCCTTGTCCCATTTTACCTTAGGGAAACTATATACGTAACCGACATAACCTGTGAGTCTAAACATGGAAACCGGAAGTCCTAAAGCCCCACCCACAACAAAAAAAGTAATGTGTCTACCAGAGAACCCGGCCAAGGGTAGATAGTAACAACCTTAAAAGTTGATATGCTAAGTAATCTTTATGTCCTAAATGACCTACAAATTAGATCGGGTCCACACGAAATTGATGCTCGTATAACGAAAGACTCTCTCCCTTTGCGAGATCCAAGATACCTACGTGGGGAGTTATTTTGAGGCTAGGAGCATGTTGGTCCATCCAGGTGGATCCTGCATATGAATATTCAATCGGATTGATTCCTTTTGTTGTGAATTAAAAAAGGGAAATCTTAAGGTGTGGAGGGTCTGGTTTATAAAATGGTCTTTTAAAGGGAAAAAGGGGTAATATAGTAATTACCACTAAAGTAATCTTATTAATTAATATTAAATTTAATTTAGTGGGATGGTTTTGTCGAGGTCACTCGAAATACCCTGTGTCTCATGGTCACTCCATCCGGTTCGAATCTCAACGGAAGCATTACTTAAAATTTGTTTAAAAAAAATTTTGAAATTGTGTTTTATATTATTACTTTTAAAAGGTATTTTTAGGTGGTCATTTCACTAATTTCTCATTAAATCAATATTTTATATAAAATTAATAATATTCTTGTTTATTACTAATTCCCGAAACGAAAAAACACCTGTATCCTAAAGTACTCCTCACACTCTCTCAAACTCAAAATCCAGTGCTCACGCCACTCTGGCTCAGCTTTTCTCCACTCGTTCGCACAATTTTATCTGCTAACAAATGGATCCTGGGAGTATCAAGGTGTATGGCAAGGGTGCGGGGGCGTGGGGGAAGGCTGTCACATAATTCCAGGACTTCGAGACTGTCACACATCGGTCACACAATGCTGAATCTCACTACACATCATAGCACGCCTCGAGACAGTCACCATCCTCATGGCCGCAAGCCATAGCGCTTACCTCTGACGCTGCTGGTCCCGTGTCCTGACGAGCCGCGTGTCGTGTCGACTCATGACGGTGCTTAACAAAACACGTGTGAACATGAGTTTGAAGGGGTTACAGAACGAATGAAATAAGGCCTCGCCACCACGTTTGAATTTATTCGGTACAACATTGAACCCTCGCTGCGCGTCGGCCGACGGGACCCAAGCCACTGCAGTGCCCACACCCTGTGAACACACCGGTCCAGTCTTTTCCAGTTCGCGTCCCCAACAGCGAGGATGGTGCCCCATTTGCATTCCCTTGTCGGACGATATCCCGAGGGATTCGTAGGTGGGGATAGATGGGTGGTAGATATAGGGAGTAACATATTTATATGAAGGGGGTAGCATGTATGTTCGAAGTTTTTCCGTAAAAATGGGATCGGTTTGTTAGTGCATGTCGTGACTCTTGTCTGGGAATAGAACGTAAATGAGCAGGGTTAAATCCTTGTATTTTATGTCAAGAACGGCGTAAAAAGTTTGATGTTCCAGATGAAGTGCTATGGGCTTATTTTAGTGAAAACTATTAGCTAAATAATCCATAAATGGCACCTAAAGATGTACTAAATGACCATGAATTATCCTAAGAACCTAACGTTACAGTGTTTGATGAAAGGAAGCGGGAAATCATACCAAATCACATTGTGTTAGCTTAGTTTATGCTAATGTTTGAAGTTAGGAGAGTTTGAGAATAATGTTAACACTGTGGGATCAGTAGTATTTAACCCAACGACTCCAGCGAGAAGGAAAATGAAAACTAATATAATCTGGGATCAAACTAAAAGGAGTGAGCACACGAATTCAAACCCAAGTGCTCTTAGCCGATTCCCTAAACCTAAAGATTAAAAGAAATGAAGTAGTGGAGTCGAACCACCGCAGCGGTCCTCGTACTGCGGTCGGTCACTCGGCACTTCCTTTATGCTCCTCACGTCTGCTCGGTTGCCTAACTCCTAGTACCCCTTTTATGATAAGTCTACCCCTATACAGTTTTATCCAGTGGAGTCTTCAATTGTCTGTGAGTTGCAAGCTTGCTCCTCGGCCAAACGCTATCGATGCTCCAGGCTTGGGTGTGTCCGTGACGTAGACTGAAAGGTGTGTGGCAGACAATCAAATGCTCGAGTCTTCTTGTTTGGTGGGGGCCCTGTTCTCGTGCGCGATGTGTCCTCTTCCTTATGGTACGACCCGTCGGATCAGAATGGCTCGAGTGCGCGCTGGTCGGGGATCGTGATGCTCTGTCCAAGACTCTACTCCTCTCAACCTGTGTGCGTCGGTTCTTGGTGTTCCCAGACAGGCCGGTGTGTGACACACCGACCTTTCCCGCACGTATTTCGGGTGGTGTTGAACCCCGAGATGTCTGTCGGATCGGCTTGCGTTCCTCTCTCGCTGCAAGGTGTACTGACTACCCCACAAGCTCAAGGAAAGGGTGTCGCACTATGTCGTCGCAGAAGGGGCCAAGATCTCAAGGCGAGAAAACCTTCAGGGTGTCAACCTGTATAGTCCTATAAAACCTCATCAAGGCTGCTGGCGCGGGTGGGTTGAGGAGGTCACCATATGGTGCTTGCTATACTTGGTGAGCAGTGTGTGTACTCCCTCTTCTTCCTTAGATCCTCTCTTACGCCTTGAAAGCGCGCCTGATCACCGTTTTATAAAAGGTGTGTGGGTCACAACGGCTTAGTCCTCTGTGAATAAAAATGTAGCTGGTGGCCTACAGAAGGATTCAAATGTCGGTAGCATATGCGCCATATCCGTATTATACTAAGTGATTCGTACGGGAAGAAATTGCAATGAACGCTAGAAAGGGGTTAAGTAAAATGGGGTGAGGGGCACCGGGAGGACAGGCGGTAGCCACAGAGATGTCATGGCTCAGTATGACTGAAATGAACATGCACGTAAAAAAAACCGGTTGTGAATGATGAAGAGCACACGGGCTACACTAATCGATGTAGTGACAACAGGATAGAGTCAGGCTAATGTTAATATGAGAGCAATCTCAAATGAGCTCACGTAACTGTTACAAATGTAGTACCTTGAGAGTGCTAAAGTTAATGGAGTGACCAGTCTAATGAATAATCTTAATCAATGTATTGCAATTAAGTGTGTACTTGACAATGAATGTCATGATAAAGCAAGCTATCGGCTATATGTCCTCTTACTAGAATCATCTTCTATGACGTATGAGTTGAATGAAATGGGGCACGTTTACGAGCACCGCAGGCACTATCTGTGGTGATCGCTTCTTTTGGCAGTCGGAGATTTATGTAACTCTCATGAGATAAGACTGTGGGGCATGCCGGGTATATGTCGGCTTAGATCTCCTAGACTTGACCTATAATACCGGAACTTAGGGCTCTAGCAATGTTCAATTCCCTCTATATTAATACTAGCTTGTTTGGGGTCACTTGGCCTGTGATTCCATCCACCTCTTTTGGTGGTGGGGAGCATGGATTGGCCATGATTCCTCACATGATCTATGTCGGTTAAAGTTAAAGTTCCCCAATAACTTACTGTGTGGCCAGCTCAAATCGAAATGCACAGTCAACACCACAGAAATGAATATACCAACGATGTTAGGATCGATAATTCATGAGTGATCAAGACTTAATTAATGGGAACTAGGTCATGTATTGGCTATTGCACGCTAACCGCTGAATTTCTTAAACTACAATCCTAGGAATATAGATTGTGTTTTGTAACACTATCTTATGGAATGAATTAAATGAGGTAGATATGAATATGAATAGCAAGCACTACTCTGTGTTTGCTAGTGACAGCTCTATAGTTTGAGGCCCCAATATGTGAGATGTGAGATTCCTCATTTTGGAAGTCTTAAGGTGTCAAGTCCAAGATTTCACAAGGCTCATTGCATATGAAATCGAATATATGAATATTTAAGTTCTATATGCAAGATAGGTTTTGTGTTAGATATTATAATGTGCTTTTGTTTTTGTGGCAATATGATACGTATGATATCATGTTACTCTCGCTGGTAGACTTCCTAATCCAAATTAAATGGCAAGTCAAGGTTTACTTTCTCCAAATATCCCAAGTCCATTGACTTTTCTAAGATCCAAATTTTTGCCTTTCCATGATTTGACTTATCCGTAAATCACGTTGTTGGGACAGAGCTAATTGTTACTTGTGCATGCCCTGTTGTTTGTCTTGAATATACCCGATACATAGTACAAGTGTCTACTAATCCCATACAAAAAATATGAGTTTTAGGTGGCCGGTAACTGGGTTGACGTTAAAACTTACAGTAGCTACGTTGGCACGTTATCTGTACGTTGAGTTTTCATTGAGGACATTTGGTAGGGCCATTATGCTTCAACGATGTCTCTGTTATTTTCTAGCTTAGATGTAGGCTTTAGAGCTCATGAGAGCATGTTACCATACGTGTTTTCTTTCCACTTTCCTTTCAGTCTTTATTAGTGCAGTTTGTTTGGCAAAAAGGCGTTTAAAAATATAAATGTCAATTATGGATATATTTCTTTCAGGTGGATGATCTTAGATTTATATGAGTGAGTGTGAACGTTTAATGAGTTTATAGTAAATGACAATTTTATTTTAATGATAAGTAACCCACTTTCTATTTTTCCTGCTTAATTAACCTAGAAAAATAAGAATGACGTATGTAAGGCTGTCTGCGACTTGTGAGGAGTCAGCGACGTGCGGTCTCGGTTCTGGGATCCTAGATTTTGTCGGTCGACAAGTTGATAGTCAGAGCAAAAAAAAAAAAAAAAAAAAAAAAGAATTTAATTCACGGATAAAAATTTTACAATCAACCCCATAATAGTTTCTATCATTTATTGAAGTGCACCACTTCCTCAATAAGAGCCTATATGATTCGTAAGAAATTCGCTTATTCCGATCTTGTCGTGCCTTCTCTAATGTCTGATTCATTTGTGTTATGAGTGTATCTAGCATCAATTCTACTTTTTTCAAAAAATGAAGACAAGGAGGGACGCTAGTCTGTGCCGACAAGACGTATAAGATTACGGGTGGAAGGATGCATAAAGATCATCTCATACCAGCTGGCTGGTCTGAGATGAATGTTAACCCAACTAGGTTGACATATGGAGAAGTGAGGACAACCTTTGTACAGATGGCCGAAACCATCACGTTTCAAGTTCAAGCTACGACAACCCAGGCGGAGCAATAAGTTGTTCCCCTGGAGACCACCTTCCACACCATGGCTAATATGTAAGGTACTTCACGAGGATGAAGCCTCCAATTGTAACGGGATCTCAGATGGCTTGCAGGATAACGTAAGGGTGAGTAACAATGATGTATGTCAAATATCAGCATACTCCAACAGAAAGTTTTAGAAGATTTCCAAAGTTAATAGGTAAAAGAAAATAATGAGTACAGACTATATGCTAGTCTAAGTGAGACAAAAGGCTTGCATCTACGCCTAAAATCAATGTAACTAAAATGAAAGACTAAGAGAGTATATTTATGGCTAGAAGATGAACAAAAAAGAAAAAAGCGTCCTACATGCGGTGATGGCTTTACGAAAAAAGGAGAAAAAAAGTCCCCATTTGAATCTAGACATCATCTCAGTGGTTGGAGATGTTGAAAGGACTTTACAATGAATGTCCCTACAATATAGGTACGGCTAATGTAGTAGCTTATGCTTTGAGATCGATGAGGGAATGGGAAGTACAAACCCACGTTGAGATTATAAGAAAGGAGTTCGTGACTGATATACTAGCCTTTCCCGACTAGGTGTGTAGTTAGTTGACTCTACTAGTGAGGGTGTGTCATTTAAAATCTAGTTTTGAATATTGTTAGTAGTTGAAGTCAAGTAGCGTCATAATCTTGATCCTATTTTGTTTCGGGAGCGCAAAAGACTCCTTGTTTGTAAATTTAATGAGTCTTTTTCATCCTTGTTGTGTCGGGTGGTGACTGAAATCACATTAGGTACTAGACATGTTATGTGTACAAGATTGAGGTTTGCAGACCAAGATTGTTGGAGAGGCCCATGGTTCCAGATATTCCATACATCAAGGTTCCACCAAGATGTATCATGATTTTAACTGATCTATTGGTGGGATGGCATAAAGAAGGACATATTTTAATATGTGTCCAAGTGTCATAATTGACAACAGTTTAAGGCAGAACAACTTAAGCCTGGATGTCCTACTCAGATTATTAAGGTTCAGAAATGAAAGTGAGAGGCCATTAATGTTGACTTCGTGGTTGGTCTTCCGAGGATTAGGAGACAATATGACTCCATATGGGTTATTGTGGACAGGATGACTAAGTCTGCCCACTTTATCCCTATAAAATCTACTTACAGACCCGAGGATTATGCGAGCCTCTACATTTATGATATTGTGAGAAGGCATGGGATTCCTTTTTCTATCATTTGAGACAGCAAAGCTCAGTTCACTTCATTTTTTTTTTTTTGTAGATCGCTTCAGAAAAACTTAGGGACGACAGGTAAAGCTTAGTACAAAGCCTTTCATCCCTCCGACTAATGGGTAAGGAAATCTCACCTTTTATACATTAGCAGCACATTTGAGAGCGTGTTGTGTTGACTTTAGAGACGGTAGTTGGGATGACCATCCTCCCCTTATATATACAGTTATCGTCACAGACTAACACGATATCACTCCTGCATTGGGATGGCACCAGTCGAGCACTAATATGGTTTGGTGGTGTAGTTCTAATAAGTAGTGGTGGTTCGATGTTGGTGAGAGTGATCTATTTGGGTCTATAGATCATTCATAATTCCTTAGAGAAGGTGATGGTGATTAGGGACAGGTTGGATACTACTTACAGTCGACAGAAGTCTTATGCTGACAACACAAAATGTCCCTTAGAGTTTGATGTTGGTGACCATGTCTATTTCACGATATAACATATGAAGGGAGTGATTAGGCTTGGCAAGAAGGGAAAGTTGAGTCCAACGTATATTTTTCCATATGAGATCCTACAGTGTCTGGGTGAGGTGGCCTACGAATTGGCATTGCCTTAAAAGCTACTTTCTGTTCATCCAATATTATATGTATCTGTGTTAAAGAAGTTCTTAGGTTATAAAACATTGATTTTACCACTGGAAAGGTTGGGGTTCGATGAATACTTGTCCTATGATGAGATAACTATTCAGATCATAGATAGACAGGACAAGCGACTGAGAAACAAGGAGATTGTCACAATAAAGGTATTTTGTAGGAATCATCTTGTTGAGGGTGCTACATTGGAGGCCGAGGCTAATACGAGATCCCGCTATCCCCATCTTTTTAGTCTATAAGGTTTGACACTCCTTGACTCTGAAGTCCAAGTGGGGATTCCCTTATAATCTCCATTCTTTGTTGTCTACTTCTGGACTGTGCATAGTTGTATGTATATGATGGATTTGGCGTTATGTTCAGATTATAATGAAGTGTTATTCATGGACGAATGTGATAGCAGGGGTGGATCGATGTAACTGTACCCTAAAACTGGAATTTCCTAAGTAAGAAGACTTTTTTTTTCTAGAATGCTACGTTCGGGGCGGTTTCACATGGAATTGATGTCGCTTAGAACCGAACCTCTTAACCCCCCCCCTGTGACAAATCCACGCCAACTAACTAGGGTAGTAAATTGATCTAGTTAAAGGTTATGTCCATCCAAGTAGGGTCACGAATATGGATATCACTTTGATGAGTCTTTTAACCCGGCCATAAAAAGGTAAAATCTTAATTTGGAGGTCTAGGCCGTAAAATGGTCTTTTACAGCAAACGGAGAATACATAATTAAAAAAAAATCCTAAGGAATCATTACTTAATTCAATGTAATTTACTGAATTGGACGGTCGGTGTCGGGTCAAAACACCGAAATGACCCGTTTCACAAGTGGTCACAGATCCACCCCCCGGTTTCGTACTCAACGAAGAGATGATTAAATGTAATTAAGTTTAGGTTAGTAATACGATTTTATAAAGTAATTTATGGTCCTTTAACTTATCTATTAATCAATCATAAGTTTTATTAAAATTAATATAAGAGTCCCTTGTTTGACTAATTCCCAACTAAAACTCCTAATCCTAAACTACTCTCTCACACTCATCTCTCACAAACGTTCTCACGCTTGCCTCACGTATTTTCTCTTCCTTAAAAAATTGTAAATAGCAGAAAACACAACCAAATTTCTTTACACTTGAAGAACTCACACAAAAAAATATAATCAAAACATATACAAACGCTATGTAAAAACGTTAGGCAAAAGGAGGAGTTTTCCATCGGGTGGTTTTGGATTTTTAAGATTTGCACATGTTCACCTCAACTTAGGACAGAATCATAAGTTGAGGGTGCCTAATGAAGGTACCAATCTCGTCTTGTCCTTGACCCAACCTTGGGTTTTGTGTAACTCGACTACGCCACGAGTTTAGAGTTCCTATATGATTATGTGGCAAGCACCGTAGGGATTTACAACATTTCCTGTGACCGCAAACCCATTGCATAAATACAGTGTCATCAATGCAAAGTCAGAAATAACAGTGCGACACATTAGAATAAAAATACCGATAAAACACAGTAAAAGAACAGTCCATTGCCAAACGAAGAAAGAAAGGGGAACAACCATGCACATAGTTACAATAAAATGAAGAGTAGGGAATAATACAGCACAATGAAAAAGGTAGAGTTTAGACCCGTAATGTCAGAAGGGAAACAATTCGCTAATGTAGCCATATGTCCCTTACATACCGAGACCCTAAGCCTATGTTACAGGCCAGTAAAGTCTTATCGGATGTCCAACAGTCTAATATGTTGTGACTTTAATATAGTGAAATAAGGGCAAGCCTTATTGGCGCTGAAGTATCTATTAGGTGTGAAGTTGTTCTGAGAGTGAGGGTTGAATAATGATCCTCGTACTTAAATTGAAAATCACCCTGTTAAAAAGAAGAATATCTTTTGAAGTGAGAACACTAGTTGAAATATTTGAGAGTTGTTGCCTTTGTGAGAGATAAAAAAGTAGAGGTATCAGCCTGGTGAGTCTGTGTCATGGTCTGATTCACATGAGTGATCCTAAGAGTTATATCATGCAAGAAAGCAATGAAAACAATAGATATTGATCGCCATATGATCGTGAAAGCTTAAATAAGGATACTTTTGTACAAAGGTGTTGTGGTGAGTCATAGTGCGTCGCTTGAGGACAAAAAACCCCAAAATTTAACATAAGGTTTGTTAAGAATAATCGTGGTTTCAAGGTACATTCATATGCTTTTTACTTCGTTTTAGTTTGTGTCTAAGGGCAATTTTGTAGTAACTCTAATTGTATTATCTATTTTGCAGGAAAGGTCCTTCGCAAAACACAAATGCAGGAGATTGTGCAGAACAGGTTCACTCACAAAGCCATGACGACCCTCGTTTCCATGATGTGTTCGTAGTTTGTGTTTCCTCGACTGGAGTTAACGCATGCTAGAAGCAACTCGGGGAATTCGCACTAAGTGTTGGGCTACAAAAGGATCAACGGTCCGTCGATTGACTGACAGACCGTCCTCTGAAATTGTTTATCAAATTAGTGATTAGTCCCACTAACCAAAGATGCTAGAATGAAGGATGAAAAAGAAGCTAAGTATGAACCGATGGAGGAAGTTGACAGTGTGTCGTTCAATCGACGGACTGTTAGTGGTGCCGTCGATGGAAGACGTGTTTCTTGATAGACTTTCCTTAATTAGAACTCCTTTTAATTTAGGTCTTTATTATTATAAATAGGGTTAAAAACCATATAGTGGGGGTTAGACTTTTTGTTATTTTTCATACTCTTGTTATTGGAAGTTGAACTTGGGATTTTGGGAATTACTTCATGTTTTCGGAATCTATTCTCAAGATAGTTTCGTTAATTCAAGTGTAATTTCAAGATTTTCTTCAAAATTTTCAAAATAAGTTAATGAAATCATGTTTAACAAGCATTAATTGGTGTATTTCTAGGCAATGGAAACTTATCCACAAATAGGTTTTGGGACCCGGGTGTATTAACAATTGGTAAACTAATATATCAGAATTCTAGAATAGTTTCCTTGTCATGTTATTTATAAGTTATTTTGTGAAAAAGTCTTTTTAAACGAATGCACACGTTAGAAAATGCCCTATTTCTACTATGATGGACTAGTAGGTAGTTGATAGTAAAAGAATTATACCAAATTATTTATTTATATAATATCAATAGACTAGTTCAATTGGTGCAAAGAGAGTAACTTAGAATAGCATTGAATATATGAATGCTTAGATGAGGTTGTAAGTTAAGTAGGAGTACTGTAGTACGGACCAATGTACGGGAGTGGAAATTCTAAGCTGCTGTACCAAGGAATTACAGATACAATAACTAACCACTTTGCCATGCAAGACACTAGGAAAGACTTATTAATAGCTTAGGATTACAAACAACGTTATGACCTAAGAGAAACACTTACACACCCATTGTTTCTCCGTCCCTTGATAAAAAACAAGTTTTATCTTGCTACTTGTGTACTTAGAAATATTGAACCATTTGTTTCAACCCCCCCCGTTTCAAGTATCTGTTTTCGAAAAGGACTTTACTAAATAGACGTAATAATAGACTAAGAGTCAGTCTAACCATTTTTCTGTTTTTCTTCAGTGGATCGACCCAAACGCTCCAATGTCGGTTCTTCACTTGATACACCAATACAAACAAAACAAACCGGACGCTTAACTTCTTTAAGGGAAGTATAATTTGAGCGTACAAAGTAAAAAAATTTTTCACCTCTATCTGAAATAATTGAGACCAGAACTCCATAAAGTCTTACCAATTATTTATTGTAAATATTACATATCCTCAAGCTGAGGTTAGGATCTTTAACGGAGAAAAGTGGGCTGATTTTGTCATTTAATTGACAATTACCTAAGTGATAATATTTACACGCGAATCTGGAAGCTGTGATAACTTCCATATAAATCATCTCGCACTTTAAAATCCATTTGGAGTTTTGTAGTTTTAAGTAATTCTTATATTTTTTATAAAAGCTCTACTTTCACAAAACATGTTGAAATTTGGGCACTTTGGCACTAACTTACAATGTTCTTCATACCTTCCAACAACGGTCCTCATTCAATTGTGTACATCTTAGTGGAACTCGATAAATGGAGTATCATAAGCTATGAGACTCCTCTATGATCCTCTTTTTCAGTCCAACCAACATATAATCTACCTTAGTACTTTAGCACAATATCTCTGCCTAGTACAAAAGCCAATACGTTTTGTTTACGAACATTTTCCGTCAAATCAAGAAAAATGTTATTTTGGTCTTGCTTTTATTTAACTTTAGACACTATTGATGATTCATCCCCATTAGTCACCACTATCCCTCATTCTGTGAGATCCATAAGTCTGACTCCGAAACATGAATGTTTATGCACATCTTTACCTAACTCCCTCTTTTCTTCCTGAACATGGGCGGTACTCCATATGGATAACCAGTTTAAGGAATAAAAAACCAAATTATCCTTACATGAGTGGTAAAGTATACTCATGTAATAATTCCTGAGTAGTTCTAACCACCTCCTTTGTCTTAGATTGAGGTCCTTCTAAGTGAACACATATTTTAGGATCTTATGGTCAGTAAATATATCAACATGAACGCCGTAAAAATAATAATGCCATATCTTAAAGGCGAAAACCACGACAAGCCGATTCTATGTCATGGGTTGGGTATTCACACTCATGAACTTTCGATCGGGGACGGGATGTGGGAGGCGTAGGGCTATGAGTTTGACTTGTGCATTAATACACATACCAAAACAAACTCTAGATCCATCACATACACATAGCATGCCTGAGTTTTTACCCTCTTTATACAAGAAAAAATTTGAGATGTAGTCAACCTTTTTTTCAATTCCTAAAAGCTTTTCTCACAAGCTTTAGACCATTGAAATTGTGTTGTTTTATGATTCAACTTGTTCAAGGAGACGGGATGGATTAAAACCCCTCAGCAATGCTTCTATATTATCCTACTAAACCCAAGAAACTCTTAAAATCGATTGGAGATATGGGTTTAGGCAAACTCTGAACTAATTCTATATTTTGGGTATCAACTCTAATCCCATCATCGAAAATGATGTGGCCCAAGAATTCCGCGCACTTGAGTAAAAACTCACACATGGAGAACTTGGCATATATCTCCTTTTCATTCAACTTCTGAAGTACTATTATGAGGTTACTAGCATGATCTTATTCATTACTTCAATATATATTCGTATGTCCTGAATTCGGATTCTAACCAACCTATCAAAAGTAAGAGAACTTGATCACTATTCATAATACCATGAGCACTGCTACTGCATTGGAACCCAAAAGAACTAATGAAACCTAAATTGTGTTTTTTGTGATTGATATAAATAGGACAATCACGATACACTCTTTTCACTAGAATAGACTCTCCAACTGGGTAAAAATACAGAAAAGGTTCACAAAGTTTTCCAGTGAGAATATCAAAATGATTTTCAACATAACGAGTTACAAAACAAAAAATTGATCTAATCCTGGGTCTAGAAAAGCATAAGCATCAAGATTAGATACTTCTATCATACCCATGAGAACATCAGGAGATCTCTCTTCCTCTTGGAGCCTAGTGATTGCATAAAAATAGTTTGCCCCTCTGCTAGTATAGAGTTTGCGTCCTCGTATGTGTGAACTTCTTACTTTTGGAGCAACTGATGACAACCATTGAGGTTCTAAAAATCATGCAAGACATATCCACTACCGTTGCGTCTTAGAAGGGAAATGTCTAATTAAAGTTACCAACTTCACATACTGAAGAAAAATCCTTTGGCCTTCAAGACATTTGACTAATGTTGGTTTCTAGCCACACTTAGTACATGCACAATAAACCAACTAACCCCTTTTGGGTGGGGTTTTGCCCAAAGAAAGCCACGCTTCCGTTAGACTATTCTAGCCTATATCATTAGTTTTTGTTCAAATATAGGCCATTGTAGTCACGCTCTGCTTTTAGGCGCCTATGCACAAGATGATGATGGTGTATGCCCCTTCTATTTTAGAAATATTGGCCAATTTGATTCACCTTTCTACTGCCTAGACTCATTCCCTATCTTGGCTTTCTTATTCCTGTACTCTTCTCTATCCTTCAACTTTTCATCTTCAACTTCTTGCACATAAACCATAAATCCGGATATTTCCATGTCCACGATAAGCATTGCCGCTCTTCCCTCTTTATGAGATGCACGACCTAAGAAAGCGAAAAGCCAACTCAATCTGCTCCTCATGTCTTTAACAATATTAGGAGCATAGCTAGAAAAATTGGGTGAATTTCTGACCATACTCATGAACACCAAGAATCCTATTCATAGCTCCTTAATTCATTGGGCAAAGAACCGCCCTAATAAGTCCAGTCGAAAAAAGACCATCTCGATGTTGTGCATCCTGTATCTCCTGCCGTCATATAACTAATCGACCCAAGTTTAGTACATTCTTTAGTCTATATATACTTTGAGCCTTTCAGTAGCTACACCTGATCATCTCAAACACGTTCTGAAGCATTTGACAAGTTCTCTCCGATCGTGATTAGTGAGAACTAATAAAATTTTTAAGAAGGGGTTCTTCCTCAAAAATCCGCTATTCATTTGGGCTCTTCCCCTTTCCTTAATCGCCTCCTTCTTGGTTGCCTAACTTTGTTATTCAACTTCACCCGCTTGTCTTAACTTAGATATACTCGTGAAACTTTAGCATTGGTAAATTCCCTTTGAGGGTACACTTCTATGTCATTAGGTAAACCGCGACTCTCCAGTTCTTCCTACTTCCTAATGGCTTGGACGACCTGTAGATTCGCTTCATGGAGGCATGATGATCTATAACACGTGCAAAGACAATGGCTTATAGGGAAACTTTTTATTAGATATAAATTGTAATATACAAAATAGGTTGATTACGAAGTATGAAATTCCTTAATGTGCTCCCCTCCTACTAAAAAGATTGGTTGGCTTCAACAGAATGACTTGGTCTCTGTAGAACCAGACTTATCATAAACTTTTTCACTGTAGGTTCTAATGATACCAGGTTTTGGTGACACCCCGCGATACATATCTAGACGTTACAGCCCCAATGACCATTTTTTTTGTCTTGGCGAATCCTTGACCCTTCTGTAATTAATCAACAGAACTACTCAATGCTAAAACAACACACATTCTCATAAATAAGTTCAAGTTAATTGGTTTTGTTAAATGGCAGTCAATATCAAAATAAGATATATAGAATAACAAGACCTAAAATGAATTACATACTGACTGTCGTCTATTACCCCCCTAAACCCAACTTGATGAATGTCGTAACAATCCCACAACACAATTCTATCTAACATGAAGAGGTTGGAAGGAATAACGAAGGACGTCCCCGAATACAAGGAGGATCACCACTAGTTAAGTGCTCACCTGGATAATGAAGATTCGATAATGATCCTCGTTACATGCGTCAACATCTCAAGACGATGCAGAAAAAACTGGCATCAGTACATTGAATGTATGACTATGAGAGTTGGATTGTTAAAAACCACTTAATCTTGATAAGAATAAAATTAATTTACATTGTCTCTGCACAACTCGTAAATACTCAACTCACTGAATATATAAGTCTATTAAAACATATGTGATACATATAAAGCATTGCAAAAAAGTAAAGCAACTTAGTTCATTAAAGGAAATACAAGAACAAACTCAACTTTAGTTGTATATGAGCATAAGTGGTGATACAACATCTTACCCACGCTACCAGAAGTGTCATTACTTTTCCATCCTATAGAATTCATTAACTTAGTGGATCCACTAGCTTAACTTATGTGATCATATAAAAATTATGTCCCTTTGGTAGCCATGGATATCTCAGTTTAAAAATTGAAATACTTTATTTACATTTGAACTAGTCCCTACGTCGATACTCAATAATACTCCCAAAATATATTTTAACTCATGTTTTAAAAATTATTTCCTTTCTTTGGGATTAGATAATTTAGCAACATTAATCTTCAAAAAATCTCTTGGAATCAATGTTCCCTTTTCTTGTTCCAAACTCTTTTGGGAAATCTTAGATTCCTCTTAACATAAATGTATATATTTATAAAACATTATAGGAAATACTTAGTTCCCTTATAACCTTTGACAAAAGAACTCAACTACTCTTTGGTTTACTAGAAACATTTATCTTAATCAAATATTTTGGAAAATACCTGGTTCTCCCTCCCAAATGATTGAGAGAAAACCTTCAACTATTACTCTACTTCTGTAACTCAAATGACTTTGATACGAATTTAACATGTTTAAATAAGACTCTTGTAACATTAAGAACTTAATTTGATGTTATTTCATAACTTTTAAGACTAAACTCTTAGCCTCTTCACTTGATTTTAATTCCTTGAATTTGAAATTTGTGGATTGCAAGGTTTATTGATTCCTTTTATGAATGATTTCATAATGTTTATAGATGTGTACCTTAGAGTGTTCGCATCGACCTAGGAGTTTAGGTGGTCATAATTCATAACTCAGTAAAAAAAATTGGTAAATACAAGTTCCAATCTTTTTTGGGGCCCTGGCTTTCGCGGCATAGTAGAGTCTTTGAGAAAGAGACAGCCATGAGGGGTTATTGATGGCGTGGCGCCCCAAGACTTGACAGATGGGATTTTAATTTTTTATTTTCAAATTTTCTACTTTTAACAATTTAAACTTCCATAGATTTTCCCCAATCGCTCAGGATTACTATTACCTCAATACCTAATAGATTAGACCCTTAAGAAATCCCAAAAAGATGAAAAAAATCATCTAAATGCATAACACAACACAGTCAACAAGAATTCGACCATTGTTCTATAACAACTTCAATGTTCATCATTCAATGTACTCAAAATTTGTTGAATTGAACAAGTAAGGTGTGTGTGAACTAAACCGATAGAAAAAGATCTCGCATACCTTAATAAGGATCACCCCTGACGAATTACACTCAAATATGTTGCCATTCTTGATGAATTCTTTGTCTTTTCCCCTTCTCTTTCTTCTCTTCTCTTTTATACGAATCCCTAACCGTGAATAAGTTTTGTAAAACATACTTAAGGCTTAGTTTTACACCTAATACACCTTTAAAAAAATGGAAAATAGTTCTGTGAAAAGACCAATTTACCCTTAATAAAATCCGTATTAGGACCTTCCACAATCCAAATTTCCATTTTCTTATAGGAATATGTCCTTCATACGATATAAAATATTTGTAAACTTGATGGCATTGGAAATTTCAGTTCAACGAATTTACATTCATATAAAGAACTGAATCTATCAACTCCTTAGCTAGAAGTTATGGTCATTTCAAAATGATCAAAAACTCATTTTCTTAAAAAAATATATTTTAGTTTCATAGCAATTTATTGGCAATCACGACGTATGAGTTGTTACAAATTGCTCTATGATAACTTGCCTTAAACTTGCAACATGTAAAACGTCTGTAAAAGGAAAGAATAATGTTAGACTTACTATGGAGATCACATTGGATTGATCACTTACAAAAAGATGCCACTAAGTTTGAATGAGATTCCCAATCCATTTTGGATGAGAAAAAGAATGGTTTCTTATATAACCAAACGATGAAATACTAACATTTCAATGCATCTAACATGAATTCCTTGCAGATAGTGTGGCTGACCTTAAAAGAAGAAGCACGCTACAGAAACACAACTATTTCAATAAATGTTTACCACACAAGGCATCCGGCTTCTTACTGCAACTATCTAACGGCTTATTGAAGAATAGTGGAGACGCCTTACTATTAGGATAAACAAGCAACTTGTTGTTCTAGCAATAGGTGCTTCACTCCTATACATATACTGTCGATGCCAACAAAATATTCAGATCGAACCGCTAGGGAGATATTGTTAGATCATAATTTGCAAATAACCGGTTACCGGCTAGCTTTATGATATTAGAGTTGGTGTTTAACCTAATGCAGTTGGGGTTGCTGAACTAAATTAAGATGAACCAAACAAGGAACTTCCTACAGTCAGATAGATAATATAAATAACTAGACCTCAACTTTAACTCATGACTTACTATTCATCTATAAAGCCTCTAAACATACTATGTTGATTGTCGGGACAACCCCCACAACATTCTTTTATGAAAAGACTGGAAAGCAATAATAAGGATCATCCAGAATGCAACAAGGCTCACCACTGACTTTGAGTACTCAAACAGGATCAACGAGACGTTGGATGCCGATCATGGTTACCTATGTATTCATCATAAGACAATGCAGATCCACTAGCATCAGTACATTGAATGTACGAGTATGTGAGTTTGATTGCTAACAATAAGTTAAACTTAATAAAAATAAGATGAAGTTACCTTCGATATGCTCAACCTCAATGAACACTACTCACCTCAATTCAATATAATAATAAAAATATTTTATTCATTAAAGGAAATGCATACAACCTCCATTATTAATTTTAATATGAAATATAAAGTTCTGTGGGAGAATCTATGACCGACAACACCACTCTGGAGCCTAAAACCCCTTTTTGTGAACACGTCAATGCCGACAATCCAAAGAATTGTCATATCTTGGTCATCCCTAGACCCCTTACCTTAGTTGATCCACTAGTTAACTTAAGTGATCATCTAAAGAGTATTACGCGTTGAACACTCCATGATAGACAGATGAGTTCATGGGTCTTGAGATATATGAAGTCGTATAATACCCAAATCTGTGCTCAATTCATCTCCATACATACTGTTGGTTCCTGATTGTAAATAATCCTTTCTTTGGGTTTAGATAATGCTCAACAGTTATCGTTACAAGAATCCTCTTGGAATAATGTTTCCTTTTCTTGTTAAAAAAGCTTTTCTGGGACATCTAGTTTCCTTTTC
This sequence comes from Solanum habrochaites, assembly GCA_027704765.1. Classification (NCBI taxonomy): domain Eukaryota; kingdom Viridiplantae; phylum Streptophyta; class Magnoliopsida; order Solanales; family Solanaceae; genus Solanum; species Solanum habrochaites. The sequence continues at coordinate 11,616,179 of JAKWJA010002489.1, forward strand.
CCTGAAATGTGTAATCATTTATAATTTCTAGTAAATTTTAGTTCCCTTATATCCTTTGAGTAAATGAACTCAACCGTTAATCTGTTCTACTTGAACTTTTGATCTTAATCAACTCTTAAACTTTAAAAAGAACTTTAGTTCTCTTATACTTCTTTGAAGGAAGTACTTCAAACTTTTAACACTTTTTGAACTTGAAACTCGAGTCTTAATAGATTTTAAAAAACCGTAAACTAAGACCTGGAAACCAAAAACTTACATTGACTTAGTTCTACCGTAAGAAAAAACAAAAAACAACTTAACTATAATTACCTTCTAAACTTTGATCGTAACTTGTTATTTTGAATGGAATTATGAAATGAGGTTTCTTGATTTATGGATGATTTCATTATGTTTATATGTACTTTAGAATATTGGATCGACTAGGAGGTTTTAGAAGCCAACTCTCTTCGAACTAGTATGAAAAGATGGGAAATAATGGTGTCCTCCAGCGGCCATTGGTACACTTAGAGGCGTGGAGTGGAAGATCCAAACGGAAAACATCTCTCCTGAGGGGCTATGGCTGGCGTGGCACACTAGAGCTTGAAGTAATACAAAGTTTATGAGGGACCTTTTTGGTGCGTTCGACATGCTCTCATACTTTTATTCCTTCTTTTCTTCTCCTTTTCCTCTCGAAACTTTAAAGAAACTTTCGATGACCTTTCCTCCAATCGCGTATAATCACTAATAACATCAATTAACCACTAGATTATACCTTAAAAAAACCCTGGAATATAACTCAAATGCAACTAAGTGAATACACACTCAACCAACAATATTTTCAATCATGGTGTGCTTCTAGAGCGTCATGTTTATCATTCAAAATAATCAAATTTGCTTGTTGAAAAAGTTTGTGCGTTGGGTTAAACTAACCCCACAATCAATCATGCCCCACCTTACTCGGATAGCACCGTCTCCGATTATTCATCCCTCAAAGAACTTGGCGTTCTAGATGAATTCTACGTCTTCCCCCTTCTTCTTCCTCTCCTTTTATCTTTTACAAAGGCCCTAAGCGTGAGTAACTTTTCTAAAAATTCCTTAAGGCTTAGTTTTACCCCTAATAAAACATTAAAAATTATTAGGAAATAGCCGGGTCAAAAGGCCACTTTACCCTTACTAAAATCCGGATTGGGACCTTCCCTAATCCAAAAGCCCAACTTCCAATAGGCATATCTCCCTCTTATGAGATGAAAAATTCCTAAACTTGAAGGAGTTTGAAAGATATATTCAAGGTCTTTCAAACCATAAAAAGAACTGACTTTTACACCTCATGATCTAGAAGTTATGAACGTTTGAAAATGACCAAAATTCTCATTTTCTTAACTTAGCAATTTTAACCGAAATTTTTTTACTATTCTTTATTCCTTTTTCGAAAATGGTAATTTTCGCTCTTCAATAATTTTTTGGCTAATACGAGTTAAGAGATGTTACAAATTGTCTTTGACAAATTCCCCTCGCCCTGCATAACATGTAAATATCAGGGTCACCAGGAGGATGATATTGACTAACTTTGGAGATCGCGGTTATGGTTGTCAACGAAACAAAATTAACCGAGAAATTGAAGTATATTTGCTATCAATTTTGTATGACAAGAAGAAAGTTCATTCTAATTAAAAAATTTAATAGAGTAATGACCAATTAAGTCTAACATCAATTCTTAAAAAAATTAGTGTGGATAACCTTCAATAGGAGAAATACCAACCCTACAGGAACTAGTCCATAAGAGTTCACAACACCATGTATCCCGCTTTTTACTGCAACATCTCTGGGTCTTAAAGAAGATATTGGAACACTCCTAGTACAATAATGATAAACTTAGTGCGCTGGAACAGGTTCTTCAACCCAAATGACATATTGATGTTGAAGGTACAAATAATGCAAGATAATACCTCTAGAGAGTTGATTGTTTATATCAATAAGGCGCTACACACCGTTAGCATCGTCTACATTTGTGAACGATGGAGCTTTGGCATTGCCTAATGTAGTAATGGTAACTAAATTAAAGTTATAATGAAAGAAAAACAGCGCTCCTCTAATTGGCAAAAAGAAAAACCCATTATCAATCAAGATAATGGTCTGACATTAAAAAAACTATTGACTTTAAATCCTCAAAAAATTAGATGTTGCACCAACATATTTCTACACAAGTTGATCTTGATAAATGTAATATTTTTGTTGAATTTAGTTAGGTTGAGTTGTGTGCGAATGAGAATTTTTTAACATATGAAGGGTTACATGGTACAACGAAATTTCCTTATGAATCTTGGAATACATTGACTTGGAAAGCAGTATTGTGACATAACAAATTTGAAAGAATTGCCTTTATTTAAACACCCCCCCTACCACCTTTCTCTACTGACAACAGATCTTGTGACACTCAAAATTAGTCCCCTGGTAATAAAGGAGATAGATGGAAAAGAAATTCAATCAAATACACCTTGCCATGTTATTTGAATTCAGGAGAATATGCTTACAACAACCGTGTAATGAACCCTAGGAAAAACAAGGAGAAACGAGTGCTTCAAGATGGGAAATTTAGTGAGGTAGAGACTAATACCCCTTCACTTAGTCGTTTAAGGAAGCCCTGAACACTCGAATTTTATTCCTACAAGTAAGACAACTGCATAATATGGCAGTCTTAGGATACTACTTCATTCTATTGAGTGATACGAAGGAACTTGGATAACTAGAGACTTCTTTCCTTGACTTGGTAGTGAAATGTTTGAAGGGATGGATGAAATTATATGTTTTGCTGATGATTTTATAATTCGACTATGGATGGGGATGCATTTACCGTACACAGGGGGGGGACTCTCGGGGAGTGGGAGTGGCGGGGCGGCCGAGTGTGATTCAAAAAAAAATAACATAGGAAGACAACATAGGTTTTGGGATTGTAAGGTGAGTGAGGAAATTTCCTCCAAGGAACACTAATGGTGATACTTGCAAAGCCTAAACATAATGACAATTTCAACGACTTTATCATGATCCATACAAATCCAACAGAAGATAAATATCAATTATTTGTTAGCCATATTGCCAGAAAAATATAAGAAGAAAGCCTTTATATTACCTTAACTGGGCAAATTATCTTTTTTATTTCATTTTTTATCAAATGAAAGGGAGTTTGGTAAATCTTCTTTATTCCTGGATTTTATATGCATTACTGAAGCATCCTACTTTTTAATATCATCGTAGTGAGGATTATAAACTTGGTGATTATCATATAATCCCCTATTTCCCTTTTTCCCACCCCTCTGGTTCTTATTTTCTCCATGCCTTTTAATTAGTAGAGACTTCTTATCTCATTAGAAATAGTAAGGTAAGACCTATCCTCCCTTGCTTGTACATTTCCCTATTAATATCTTTTTATTTTCAATTGCCTCTATACGCTCTGACTAATGGTAGATTTGTTTAAAAAACCATTTACAAAGCTAAAAAATAATAATTCCTTTCCTCCAAATAATTAACGATTAATTTTTTTTAAAATATATATAACAGAAAACCAAAAGAATAACATTCATAATGTTACCAAACAAAATGCTTACTTACTTATGTCGCAACAGCTAACCCTTTTTTCTCACACTAATAATTTTTATATTTTATTGTTTTTGATAGAAAACGTGTTTTTCCAATACGTGCCATTTTGAAAAGGGAAAGATTTATTATTATTCGGATTCGCCACTTGGAATGAGGTTTTGTGTTTCAAGTACCCTTATTTAAATCCCTAATCAAAATGAATTTTACTCTATTTTGTTTGTTTGCAACTATAATTTGGGTAGGAATTCTGTGGACCGAGGGGAAGGTGTTAGGCCTCCTCCGTCCCTGGTTCTGTCACGGCTGCTTTATTGTCTTTAGTAATGACTTACTTTAAATTTTAGACATTATATTATTTTTAATTAACAATAATAATTTTATTTCCCGCCAAATGTATTTTAACTTATTTGGATATTGCTTTATTACATAATATTTAGTTAATTCATAGATGTGAATTATTTAAAGGTTTCTCTGTGGTGTAGAGTATTTTTTTAATTAAAAACATATATCCACTTCCCCTTGCCCTTTGAGTGTGTTGTTTCTTTCTTTTGCCTAGTTTCGTCAAAAACCAACGAGGAACTAAGAAAAAGTATGTAATGGATATACCTTTCAACACTCATATCTTGAGGATGTGAGAGTACTTCAGTTTCATTTGTTTAATATGCGTCCCAAGATAAGGTGTTACGATTATCATACTATGTTTTAATTGCAATGATAGTGACAAAAGGTGTAAGACAATAAAACTAAATCACTTTCTAAAAGAAATGGGGAATTACTTATTCACTAGTAGAACAATACATCTTCTTTATTCTAGGTTATTATTTTAAATCAAACAGTAATGTTAGTACCCTATATTGAATGATATTTTTTTCATGCTGAAGCTCTGTGATCTAGCATAGTAATCGGTATTTTCATCACTAAATTAAGAAAGAGAGGCCATAGATTGTGTTTGATTCAGAATATTTTTCCCCTCCAGGTAGACTCATCACTAGTGTATTAATCAAAAATTGTAAACAAGCCACTCCATCAGCAGTAAGAGTACAGTTAGAATACTACATTTAGTAGTAGTAGTCGTAAGTAGAAGTCAAAAAATGGAGTATTTACAATGAAAGAAATCACTCAATTTTATAGATAACAAATGGTGATCGTGAAAATTCTTATTGTTGGCCTAACCGAAAGGTCCACAAACCTTTACAATCTAATTTTAAGGAAGATCACAACCTTCCATAAAAGCAGAACTTATCATAAAAGTCGCACCTTTTCACAAATGTCTTAATGTTTCTAAAGCCGCAACAAGTCTATTAATCCTCTCCCAATGATGTAATTAGAAAGATAGTTGGTGTATGCGATGAGACGTGTGTAACCAAGAATATATTATCAACCCTATAAACCATTAATTTTACAGTTGAAGTTAGTCTGAAGCCGATATAATGATGCCTGACCTTCATTCTATTTGCAATTTGGAATAGTTTTTTTATCTTTCTTGAAACATTATATCAAAGTTATTCATCTAGGTGTTTACTTAATGTAGTGCATACTTACTTGTCGTAGTTAACCCTAAGCATCAATATCCGTTACTTAAGTTACTTGTCCTCTGTAATGTTTGAATGCACTGTGACAATATACTTTTATTATATGTCCCTTGGGAACGATACATACGTTTCTAAAAAAAATTAATATTACTGACGACCAGTACTCTTGGCCTGTAATATTGGGGAACCCATTTTTAGAATACAGGGGTGTCGCACCAGCCCCATGGGCGCCTTAGGATGCGTTGCGCCAACCTCACGCAGGCTAAGTTTGACAAATTTCAAACTCTTTATTTTCTGATCCTTATCCCTTTTATTCAAAATTCTTTTCTCATTTTTTTTTTATATAAAATTATTTGTAACCCCAACGTATTAACACACTAATTCCATCAACAAATCACTATTCAATTTCAATAAATCCCCAAACCCCAAGAAACAAATTTTATAATGATTCAGAACAACCTTATTCAAGACATAAATACTTCAACTTTTGAGAGTGAAAGTACGCTGAAAATGACATGTTTGGCGTGTGGGTTAACAAACCCAACATTATGGAAGCTTACAAACCTCTTGGATATTAAATGCATGGAAAAATTCCGCAACAAGATGCAAGAATATCGACGAATGCTTGATCCTCTCCTCTTTTTTCTTATATTCTGTTCATGAACTCTCAACTAAAACCTAAGTGTATATTAAGATTATAAAACATAACCTAATACATATAGACCTCTAAAATATTACTGTCAAATGAATTGAATATGTTTTTTTAAGGAAAAGATCAAAACACCCTTTACTATTTTACAATATAACTTCAAAAGGTCAAATCTCACTCATCCAAACTTGAATCATAGAAAACTTGGTGGTGTTGGATAGATAATTCAATGATCTTTCAGACGTACCTCGTAGAACACCTATATCATTCTGTTGTAGGAGTTATGATCGTGTGGAGTTGACCCAAAAATCATATTAGCCTAACTATCAAAAATTCAGATTTTTTTTTATTTCTAATTTAGTTCTTTTAGAACTCAAGATGCTACATCTACTGACAAGACCTTAACACTAAAGAAATTTTAAATTCCTTGGAAAAGACTTACGCAGTAGAAATTGTTGTGTTAACTCAAAAAAAAATTGGGGTGTTACAATTGCATATATTTAATATTCTTTAAGTTATTCTCTTTTATCGATTTTGGCCCTATGAAATCTTCAAATAGTATTTAATTTAAAACTTTAACATGCCTTTTTGGTATTCCTCTATTTTTATATCTCAAATTCATTTTTTTTTTTTGTTTCATGAAACTCTCCCAATCCAAAAGTATCTTTTAATTTTCTAGTATAAGCTACTGAGTAATTCACCAAAACCAGCTAAAGTATATATTTTCTAACACGCTTGATTATATATCACTTTATGAAATCAAATGATTCTTTTCTATTTAATGCATGCTTAGTTTACTCATGGAGAAACTTTTGAATTTTTATTGGACATGAAGAAGTTGTCAACAAAATTTTGGAATCAATGTACCGATTTTGTATTTCTTTTTTCATTTATGTAAAACAAAAAAACACAACCGTTCTGATTAATGTCTTAAGAAGGCTCCTTGTTTTATCTTGTTTTTTTTCTTCTTCGGATGTTTATTTCTTATCTTGTCTTTAGTCCTTCTTTATTTAATTTCTTAACTTAATTTTTCATAACATTTATTTTGAGATTTTTGCAGACATTTATCATATAATTGAATCGTCCTAACTCAACAAATTTACAAATATTTCATGAAACACTGTGTCATGCACGTGTCTCCAAACGAGTTATTATGATCATTTTTCCTTACTAAGAGTAAAATTAACTTAAATCGTTAACATATATAATATATATATATATATACAAGAGAAACCTAAGTCCGCCCTATGTGCCGCCACCAACAAGCGGGATTCTCTTTTAATTTATTTTTATTCCAAACTAGCCTTCCTCTTTAATGAAAATTTAACTTTTATTAACTTGTGATTTTTATGAAAATTTTGAACTTTTTATGAAAGAATTGTAACTTTTTTCATGAAAAGTTGTGATATTTTATAAATGTGTTGACTTTTATCAAGAGTTGTTACTTTTATGAAGAATTGCGAATTTTACGAAATGTTGTAAATCTTCCAAAAGTTGTGACCCTTTCGTAGAGAACAATAATCATTTTCTATAGTGCCCTTTTTGTCTACAAATGGAGGACTAGACTTGCCATTCATGAGCGATTTTATTCATTCTGTTTCATTCTAATTTTGCATATCTTAGTATGTTGTTTTCGATCATTAGTTTATGCTTATTTCATTAAATTGGCATTTTTTTAGTATATGGTTTGATCATTTTTTTCATATGTTTTACACAAAGTTAATTTAAAGTATTTGTTAGTACACTTACATAACAAATGTCAATTGTACTTCGGGCAGTTTTTTCTACTGAATTGTTCAGGTACCTTAAAAAAGCCATTCAAATCTAAAATGTTGCTTCATCAAGAACGGTATTCTTCATATACCAGGAATGGAATTCTTGTTTGCTTTCGAAATCCTCTGAGAGTTATACCTATCCCATGCCATTTTTTTTTGGTTTTTTATGTTGTTATCTGATTTTTACAAAATGTTATCAATGTATATTATTATTCTCATTGATTGACAGTTTTGGAAGTATAGTAATGTTTTTAAGGTTATCTTATTTCAAAACAAAGTAACTTTTCGAGTTTAGCATGTATTTGTTCATCATTGAATATTCATAGTTTAACTTCCCATTAATGTAATTTTTCCTCGATGTTTTTTGTCTCCTTACAATTTTTATTGATTTTTTTGTTTACGTATGTCGCTAATCTGACAGAGAAGATTTTCACTTCTTTTCATTTTTATTTTTTGCTTTTCATTCTGCTCTTCTAATATTTTGTTGTAAGTTGTGATTATTTTCGTCAAGGCTTAATTGAAGATATGAACCAAACCTACTACAAAACAAATTAACATCTTAAAGATAAGGGGGGGGGTGTTATTAACATATATATATATATTATTCTGCATGTCCCACGTCATTGGTGAGCAGTAGAATTATCTAGGGTAGAATCTTTTTTATTTTTTAAATGTTCGAGAATATTTCTTTAAAATGAGTCTAGAATCAAACACGTTTGTCGATTTGTACTTTCATAATGCAACAATCATACGTAAATATACTTGGAAAAGATATAAATTTTCATTGATGAAGAATTCAGTAGGATCTTCTACAGTTTAATGATGAATGAATTTCTTAAGGGTCAACAATATAATTTTGTTGTTGTTCAAAATTTATTTTTCTCCTTCTGAATGTCGTTAGAGTAACAAATTACTAATAATGAGATGTGGTTAACATTTGACCTTACACAAGTAGATTGTCTCCAAAAAAATTATTTATGTTGTTGCAGCGTAAATTTTAAACAGTCTTAATTTATTTAAAAATAATATTTATCATCGAAATTTTTTCACATAAATCTATTTACAAAAGGAGTTATTCTAACCATAAAATTATAAGATTCTAAAATTTTCATTTACAAAAAAAAATATATCAAAAGTGATGTTTAGTCAGAAAATAAAAACATCAGTCTAACAAGATAATTATATCATATAACATATAATATGTTAAATTATGTAAAATATAAAAACAATTAGATATCAATATATTTTATAGTAAATATTTATATATTTACAATTTTTAAAATATGTGCCAATGTCAAATCATTTAGTTTCTTTAGAAATATTTAAAAAAAAACTACAATAATTTACTTTTTTCCTTATAAAAGCAATTATAGGAAAGATTGTTCAAAAAGATATAGAGATAACATAGGCCCGCGCGAAGCACGCGCAAATTACCTAGTTAAATAATATTATTGAACTACATTTTCTTTCAATTAATTTGAAGTTGAAAAGAATTTATGACTTAATTTTGAAATCTGAAGGGGTGCATAAAAAATGAATGACTATTATCAGTTATGTGTTAAATTTTGAAGGGTAGCATCACAATTAATAAGCTTATATCCTCCATTTTATGAACTTCAAAGTGATACATCACAATCATGATAAACATATACTCATATTTAATTGAAATAGTACAGTTGTAATAAGGATATATTATTTAACTAGAGGAATTTAAAAGAATCTATTGCTATCTCAAAAGCTACTAAGTTGGAGGAGGAAGAATCCTATGTAATTAACCTGACTATGGCACCACGATGGGTAAAGCATAAATGAGAAATTGGTTCAATACTGTTGAATGTTTTTCGTACAAATTTTTTACCTATAAATTAAATTTTTCTCTCTAACAATCTGCATTTTTTTCCGTCCAAATTTTAGTATTATATTTTAAATTATATAGCAACATAACAATTAAATTTTTTTTTGAATTCTCGTTTTGAGTTATTTTTTTTTTGTGTTAAGGTCAGATTTTCCAACTACCCATTAAATTACTGTATAAGTGCAACATTATTATTTATGTTTGTTTGTATATTTCTATGCAATAATGTTATTATTATTTTAATTAGCGTATAATGGTGTATTGAGTACATATTTCAATCCTGGTCATACATCTTAATTTATGAACTATGAAATCAAGATTTTTCTTTCTTGTACATATTTTTACATTTAATTTTTATCAAATTTGTAGTAAAAATATTATATACTTATTACAAAATTAAATGTCCTATTTGTGAATTGCTAATGAGTTATAGTAAACTATTCCATTACCATCTTTATGCCCAAAATAACAACTTTAGTACATAGGTTTTTTCATGTTGTGTTATTTAGGAGTGGTTCATTTTTGTTGAGTTTTGTTTACACATTATCTTGCTTACTATTTTTTAATTTTATACCAAAAAGACATTAAGAATATTAATTATTTTTTTTTAACTACTTTAGAGAAAAAGGTAGACATACAAATAAGACATCAACACAAAAACAAAAATTCCAAAAGGTATTTGAAGACCGTTCTTCATGGGACAAGACTTTTTCTTTGTTACCAACATATGAAATGATAAACATTAAATTATTTTCATAATCAAATATATAACTTAAAATATTCATAATGAATTATTACACTTATATCACTACAATGATATTGATATACACTCGCCGCAAAGTGTGTTTCCCTGAAACTTGGTTTAATATATAATAGATACCTAAACGAATAATCATCACAACGCTCATTTTTTTTATAAAATAGTCTAAGATGTAATAATTTTGGGTGGACCGTTTAGATTGGATCTACTTGAATAATTCTTGAATCATGTCCAAGGGAAATATGGATTTTGATAGTAGGGAAATTTTCTATATTGGCGCAAACAAACACCTTGAATTAGCTTTCATAAGAATAGTTTACCTAATTTGTTGTAACATTCCGAAAATCTAAGACGTAATGTAGAGCGTAACACTAGCATCTAAGGGTTACGAACATTGTTTTAAGGTCAAATATAATGAGTATAAGTTGTGTACGAAGTTTTAGAATCAAAGTGTCAGCGTTCATGACGTCCGAAATTTAGTTCAAGAGGTGCTAGTGTTCCTTAGACTATTTAACTAGGTTTTAGGAGTCATAATTTAATTGAATTAGGTATTAAGATGTCTAATACGTATTCAAGTCGGTTTCGGGTTGAAACTCTATGGTACGACTATTAACGGACCAACCAAAGGGTCCTTGAGGAGGACCCAAATTAACCCATTTTACAATGGATGGGGAGAAATTCTATTCCCAGAGGCTGTATCATTTCTTGGTTCAAAGACTGTAAGATGATCTCTAAGGGGTGTTTATATCATATTGTAAGAGTCAAAGCTTTATACTCTGAAATTCCTCCCATTGGGTCGGTCCCCGTGATGAGCGAATTTACAGAAGTATTTCCACATGATGTTCCCGGTATTCCTCCAAAATGGGAAATTATTTTTATATAGACTTGCTACCGAATACAAATCCCATTTCAATTCCTCTTTCTTGGATGGCTCCAATCGAATTGAAAGAGTTGAATGCTCAACTCAAAGATTTACTAGAAAGGGATTTATTTGGCCTAGTATTTCGTCATGGGGTGCTACAGTAATGTTCGTGAAAAGAAGATGGGTTCACTTAGAATATGTATAAATTAGGCAACAGAGCGCAACAAAAGTCACAATTAAACAACAAGTATCCTCCCCTCGGATTTGCTGATTTATTTTTGATCAACTCCAAGGCGAGTTACTTTTTTCAAGTTTATTGATAATCGAGATCTCACCAACTTAGGGAGAAGAGATGAAGATATTCCCACGATGGCCTTTTGGACTAGATATTCTCATTAGAAGTTCCTAGCAATGTCTTTTGGATTGACTAACACCCCATTGGCGTTTATGGATCTCATGAATAGGGTGTTCCAAATATATCTTGATGCATTCGTGATTTTCTTTAACAATATGGGTGGTATATCAAGAGTGAGGGTTATGCATATATTGGAATTTTGGAAGTTTGTTTTGCGAGTCACTTAGAGAACCATAACTATTTTCCAAATATACAAAATGTGAGTTTTGGTGAGCCGTGGCATTTGTTTGGTCATATAATTTATGTGAGATTGTCTGAGGTTACCAAACGAAAACAGAGACTGTGAATGTCACGACCCAAAACGGGCGCGCGACTGGCACCTCCCCCGATCCTATTATGTGTGCCGCGAACCATCCTAATCCAATTCCCAACGTTTCAAAACCATAAATAACATAATATAATGGTGGGGCGGGAAAGCGGAAGCTTTAAAACCATTAATGAAAATCTATTAAATAACTTTATGAAAAGTCAATACTATTTATTCCCAAACCACCTGGAAGTACTCACCACAAGAACTCTATCCTCACATTACTAATCTAAGAGTATCTTCATAAGCTAAATAAGTAAAAGCTAGTCCATGCTGGAACTTCACACAGGAGGCATCAATACCTGAAAAAGATGATTCCAGTCCAAGCTAGAAGCCTTGCTCACCCTGAAATCTTGCTTGATGAAGACTGGATAGAGTTGTGGCTGCTTGAAGATTGGTGGCACGTTTGCTGGCACTCCACAATGACCCATAGAGAAGCATACAGTAGGGGTCAGTACAAAACACAGAGTACTTGAGTAAGGTATCATCCGGCCACTCAAAATAGAAAACATATATATCAAATAACTCATAAATCACTACAATACTCAACGTTTAGCAACAGAAACAAGTTCTATATCATTAATAAGCATCGCCAAGTTTCCCCATAAGGACTCAAGCCTCCAAATGCCATATCCCATTTGGGAATTAGGTTTTTTTCGTTAGATTAGTATATTAGACAATCTTTCAGTCCAAGGATTCATTAGTGTGTTGTAGTTTCTTTCGATGTGTCGTGGTACGGTGTGCACTGGCTCCGCTCCTATACTTAACTAACGTGTCGTTCGTAGACATCCCGTTTCCCCCTAATTTCTTACGTGTCCGGTTCGTGACACACCACGACTTCCCTAATACTACATGTCGGTTCGTGACACCCGATTCACTAATACTACGTGTCGTTCGTGACACCCGTCACTAATACTAACGTGTCGGGTCGTGACACCCGATCCAAGACTATACTAGTTTCTGTTCCGTGACAAACCCCCGTTCCACTACTCTCATCACTTTAGTTCATCAACCTTCTTTTAATACCAAGGATAATCAACTCTTTATTAACAAGGCAGATTAGGGTTTTTTTCAACATGTAGTATTCAATAGCTTCATCATGCTTATTTTCAATTCAATTCATCCATTAATGTACTCACATTCCATACAAGCTACAATTAAGCATATAGAAGTGTTTACAATACTACCAATACATCTCATGTCGCTATTAAGGTTTACTCACGAAAGCATAAACGATAACCTACCTTCCCGAAGATCGTGACAATCAAGCATTTTTCCCTCAAAGCTTGTTTCGTCTTCCGTTTCCTTCCCCTCTTCTCTCGATCGTTCGTCATTCCCATCTCCTTGTTCTTTCTATTTTCCTATCTTATAAACCCAACCCTCTTTCTTTTAATCCTAATTAACATATAAGTATGTCTCAAAGATGAAAAAAAGTAACCCACTAATTAATTTAAGGTTATCTTCTTTAACCCTCAAGAAATTGATTATTAATTTCAAACCCCCCCACTAAACTTATAATTTAAGCAGGATAGTCAAACAAAAACGCCCCTTAAACATTTTAACAGACATCCGAAACCCCCCACCTGGGATACGTAGTCTGTGACGGGTGTCGTGCCCTAGCGAATTCCGTCCTGCTACGCTCCGTCACAGAATTTTTCAGAGACTCCAATTCATTAAATGTCTGTGACGGCCCGCCCCCGTCGGATTTCCTTAGAGGTCCGCCTGCCACCACCGCCCATACGCACCGTCGTGACGTTTCGAGAGTCGATCTCACTACCCCAATTTCTAAATTCTAAGTGTTTTTGTGAACGAGACCCCCCCCTCGACGGTCCCGTTTTTTGCCTATGCCGGTCCGTCGTGGGATCCGTCGACTCAGCTAGTTTTTCCAGAAATAAAATCTGTTGCTCAAAACGACTAAACAGGTCGTTACAGTGAAAAATTACCCTAGATCATTGAATCCAATCGAAATTAAGAGTTTAATGGGCCAAGAGGGTTATTATAGGAGGTTTGTGGATTATTTTGTGTCCATGTATTCTCCCTTGACTACCTTGACCCAAAAGAATGTGAAATATGAGTGGTCGTAAACAGGTGAAAGAAGCTTCCAAATTTTGAAAGATAGGCTTACTTCCTCTCCGTTATTACCCCTACCGGAGGATACAAAGGATTTTGTGGTTTATTGTGATGCATTCCGAGTGGGCTTGGGGTGTGTTATTATGTAACATGGGAAAGTAGTACCATATGCCTCTATACAACTTAAGGTGCATGATCCAACTCATTATCTTGAGTTAGCGGTCGTGGAGTTTGCTTTTAAATATGTTAGGCATACTGTAATGGGTGTTTCCATATGTAATGTGTATACTGACATAACTCTTCAATCAGCATTCCGCAAAAGGATTTGACATCTTCGTCAAAGACAGTGGTTTGAATTATTGAGTAGCTATACAAGTTAGAGTGTTCTCTACACCCCAACTCCCGGCAGGCTTATGTGGTGGGCGGACACTCTAAGTCCGTTATCGTCTACATGAAGTGTGTCCCATATGGAAGTATTTTAATAGAACCTAGTGAGGGAATTTCATATGTTGGGGGCTCGTTATGAGAGGGTTCGAATTTGAAGATTCTCTAAATGGTGGTGGTGTTGTATATCATAACTTCCGAGTTGGTGAGTTTTTGTGTTGACGTGAAGTCAAAACACCCTTGATCATTAATTGATCTGAGTTGAAAGAAATTTTTTCTTTGGGAACATGAAAGAGTCATTCTCCTAAGGGGGAATGTTGTCATATATACCAAGGTAGATTGGTGTGGTTCCTAATGTTCAATGGATTTGAGAAATCAATTCCTTGAAGAAGGGCATGGAGAATCGTATACCTCCTCTATTCTAACCTGGTTCTACAAAGATGTATCATACCTGTAGGGAACTTTTTTGGTGATGCAGTCCTTAAGGGGAAATAGCGATTATGTTGAAAATGTCTAATTGCAAAAAGTGAAAGTCAAACCCAAGACGGGGGTTTAGTTCAACAAATCGAACTTCCTACTTAGATTTGAGAAGACATTAATGTGGAATTTCGTTGTAGTTTTGCCTCATACACAAAAGCAACATGACTTTATATGGGTGGTTGTGGATAGTTTAATCAAATCCACTCATTTTATTCCCTACAATTCCACATACTCGACGGAGAATTATGCGAGGATCATTATAGATTAGATTGTGTGTTGGCATGGTAATCTGTTATCCATCATATCAGATAGGGGTGCACAATTCATAACTACGTTTTGCCCACACAGGTAATGTGCCAAAAAAGGTTGGTTACATGGTGAAAGTAAGCACCATATTTTCATCCCTAAAATGGATGGTCCAGTGGATATTACTATTCAAACACATGAAAATATTGCTTAGTAGCTTTTATAATTTATTTCAAGGGAATTGGGAATAAACCTCTCCATTGTTTGAGTTTTTTTCATACAATAATAGTTACCATTCATCTATATCTATGGCTCCATTTTTGGCCTTGTATGGTAGGATATGTAGATTTTCAATAGGATGGTTTGACGTGGAAAAGTCTTCACGTTTGGGTCCCGATTAGATTAATAAAACTTTGGACAAGGTTCATATAATAAGGAATCTCTTGAAAATAGACTATAGCTGGCAAAAGTCATATGCTTACCATAGGAGAACAAACTTAGAGTTTGAAGAAGGTGATAAAGTGTGCCTAACAATTTTTCACCTATTAAGGGTGGTTAGATTGCAAGAACATGGAAGTTGAGTGTCCCTCGTTATGTGGGTGATTATGAAATTTTTCAAAGGTTGGCAAGGATACTATGAGTTGAAATGGTTACCTAGTGAACTTGTCTTGCGTTCATCCGGGTTTTTCATTTTCCATGCTTAAAAAGTTTATCGATAATCCCGAGTCCATTCTTCCCAATTGAGGGTCTAGGTGTAACAAGAGAACCTCTCCTGTGAAGAGGTTTATCCTTGATAGCCCAAGTTTTCCGAGGTTAAGGACAAGGAGGTCACTTCAGTAAGGTGTTATGGAAGAACCACCTAGTTGATGATGCAACATTTGGGCCGGCTGAGCCGACATGAAGTCCTGTTACCCCACACCCACCCCCCCCCCCCCCCCCCCCCCCCCCCCCCCCCCCCCCCCCCCCCCCCCCCCAAAACCCCCCCCCCCCCCCCCCCCCCCCCCCCCCCCCCCCCCTCATCTTTTTTGAAAACTAAGGTTAGTTTGTGTCCTATTTAATAGGAAAAATAATTATTTTATTTGAAGTTGCCTTGATTTTTGAAAAAAAGTTAATATGCTGTTTTTAATTCAAAGAATTACATTGAATTTATGCCTGTTGAAATGATGTTTTTTTTTCAGCTTTTAAAAAAAATGAAGCATTTCTATAAATCTTGAAAAATATGGAACAATTAATATGTGTATTTTTTTGTGTATCTTGGTGCCTTCATAGATTTTTTATTGAAATGGTTTTATAACGTGCTTGAAGAAAGCTTTGGCATAAAATTAAACCCGCATTTCACTAGTATTGACCTGTTTAATGTTGCCACTTGAAATGTTTTTAGTTCCCTGGTCATAAAAAGATCAATGTAATTATGTTGATTTTGAATTGTCACTCATTTTTTGATATTTTTTTGTTGGTTGGGCTTCTAATCTTGAGTCTATTCTGTCCTTTTTAAGAATTTTAGTGTCATTCGCGTAGGAACTTCTTGGGGGATAATGTAACACTGTGAAAGTCTAAAACCGTAATCTAGAACCTAACATGAGTGCCTAAGGGTTTCGACAATGTGTTAAGGTCAAATATAATTTGTATAAGTTGTCTACGAACTATAAGATTTAAAGCGTCAAGAAATATCCATGATGTCCGAAAACTAGTCCAAGAGTTGCTTAAGTGCCTTAGCCTATTTTACTTGGTTTTAGGAGTCGTAATTGAATGTATTTAGGTAGTGAACTGTCTAATACATATTAAAATCGGCTTAGGGTTGAAACGTTTGGATACAACTCCTAAATAACCAACCAAAGGGTCCTTTAGGAGGACCCTTCTGTTTGGTAAAAGGTTTCAAAAGACTTTACCATAAATGATTGCTAACAAACGGGGCGTAAGCAAATCGACGTGGGGTCGATGGACACCGTCGATGGTCAATTAGTCAATTTTGTGAGGGTTTATTTTGGCACGTGGCTGACGAAAATGACAGATGTGCAGCACAGAAGTGACACTAGCCGTCGACTGACCTAGAACTGTAGGTCGGGGTCTCGCAGGTTAGTTAACTATTTTGGCTGCCTTTTTTAGTCTAATTAATTAATTAGGTGGTTATTTAATTAGTTAGAGGTTAAGAGTGGTCTAATTAAGTTAGTTAGTGACCTACAGAAATCCCCTAACACAATTAAACTAACGCAACCCTCATATTTTCCGAAACCCAACTGCTTTTCCTTCACTCTTCTTTATCTCTTCCATATAGAATATTTCAATTGAAGGGCTAGGTAAAGGTTATAAGTATCAAGGGTTGTTGCCTACTCAATCTCTATTATTAACAAGGCAGTGTGATTCCTTTCATTCACCAAAATGGTTCCTCCAAAATTGATTTCAAAAATATGAGTTCAGTGGTTTTCTTCCTATTTACTATCTTGTATTCTAATTTCTTTGTTTATGATTTAATTAATTTGCTTTATGAATTATATATGATGTATTAAGATTGAATTAGCTATTTCTTCATGAACATAAGCTACGTTGTGAAGTAGATCATGAAGTTTCCATGTTATTACCCAAATCCCGAAGCCTAGGGCTATTAATTATTGTGAATTGTTTTGTAGTGATTCAATATTACTTTCATTATTGAGTTGATACTATGGCTGATGATACTACACCATGTTGGGTTAATTGTATGGTTAATGGTAAAACCTTGATGATTGTCTTGTGAGGCCATAAGGTTATCTTGTGATCTCAAAATCCCTTTAACGTCAAGTTATTACTACTATGTGTTTTATTGATGAAGTTTATGTATGAAATGATACCTTATGTTAAGATTGAGACTAGGGTTTGTTATGATGTTGAATTGGAATGTCTTTAATTATTACTTGTGAGTTTGGTAGGCTAATCACTCTAATGATGTAAGCATGGTGATGACTTACCTATGTGCCCTTAAATTCCTATAATGTGAATATTAAATTGTGCTAACCTAACATTGTGAATTGAAATTAAAGTGCCAATACCCATAGCATTCATATTGAATCTATGAATGATGATTATATAAGTGGTAGACCCCTATGACCTAAACTAAGCTTTGATAAAAATGGATGAAACTTTAAAAAAAGCATTTTAGAAAGGGACCTGTAACTTAACCCGATTAGCTTGAAAGTGATGGGCCGGAACCTTCACTAGAAGGTTGGGTAGGGGTTTCACCATAGTGGATAGCCCTCATGTCCCAAAAAGGTGGCAATAGAATATATTTTCCACTAAAGGCCTACTCCAAGTTACATAACTATGTTTAACTCTGTAGGATTGCTAGGTTAGGGGGATCCACCCTAGATGCGACGTTCATCGTTTTGGTATAACTTTGGCAGGTAAGCCACCTTCCATCGGTGTATGGTTTTCCAATCACTGTGATTTCACTCTTAGCTCTTTCTAGTCTAGTCAGTTAGTGCAAGTATTCCGAAAAGTGATATTAAGTAAAAATGAAAACTAAGCACTAACTAGAGTGACTTAAGAGGATTGAGCCCAATAGCCTAGGTAAGGGTATTTTACCCTACCTATGCCTTACATTAAGTTTACATTGAGGGAAACCTTAAGAGGTGTTATGTTTCTCTAATGTATATAATTATGTATATGTTGACTTTACATGTTTATTCCATCTATTGGGATGCTAGTTTTCTTATGAGAATATTGTCGGTCTCTATTGCTTAAATCTGATAATGGTTACTCTTGATGTTTATGATATGTAAGTTAGCAATTCTTTTGATCCTTGATTTGGATTACTTGATTGAGTGGGTTACTTGGGCTTTGAGTGGTCATTGGCCTTGTGGACTATTGATAATGGGTTGTGGTAAGGTCCTAGTAACATGGGTTTTTGAAATGTTATGAGTTCATATATTTCCCCTTTGTGTTATAAGATGGTCTTGAGTTATTTGGCTATACATAAATTTTCTGACTTGAAACCTTAGTATTTTTGACCTTGTGTGGAATATTCCATTTGGCATTGATGACTTATGTGTTTTAATGGTTAAGTAATTAAATAAAGTGCTTAAATGCGATTTTCCCATAATCTTGCATGTTTTCAAAGAATTTGCTCCCTTTTCCTCTTTCTCGACTGATATCTTGTTGTGTGTGCATCTTTTCCCTACCTATAAAAGCTAATGTGTTACCCTAGTTTAGTAATCCCTTTTCCCAAATATTATGGCTGTCAGGTTCCTTCCGACGAGGTTTTAGGCCCTTGAATCGACTTGGATCCTTATCCTCCAATATTGGGTGGGTCCTCACTACTTCGCGCCACTATGTAAATTTTCTAGCATTGATTGAGATTGTCCTCTAAGACATTTTGGTTTTCTTCCCTTTCAATTGTGAACAATAATTATTAACATATATGTGGCTGTATATTATTTTATGTATGGTCTATACCCCTTGTTAGGCCTGTTTATTAGGATGGTATTATGATTATGAGCATCCATTTTAAAGACGCTAATTGGATTTTATATATATTGTAACATATGAGTAGAAGACTATCTATCTCTTATACGATGATCATATGTAACTCGAGTATGAATATATTATGGTGTACTGCGAGAGGTAAAGTACACCTCATAAAGTAGTGTAAGATGACAAATTTTAAAATTTTCTGCAATTTTTACTATTAATTTTAATGAATGAATGCTAGAGTCTATTCTTAGTCCTCTCCGAGACCGAAGACAAATCGTTTATATGCTAGGGGGGAGTGGTCCCCGGATGTGACAATTTCATTCTATATAGGTATACTTTTTTTTGTTATGAGGACCACGAACATTAGTCCCCGTTTAAAAATTCCAAACAATAATTTTGTAATCAACATCACTCTCAAAGAGAACGAGGTACCTCATCTCATGGATGCATGTGAATGTTTTAAAACACAAATGATAGTACACACCCATCCCAAAAATTTTCAAAGGTGTTCTTGATGCCTCATGAGTTAAACTCCCAAACATTCCTCTTGGTTGGAGCAATTGTAGTTACAATACAGTTACATGAATCACTATCCTCCCGATTGTGGGAGGTATCTGAATGACTACCGTAGTATGGACAATATTCACTTGTATATCTTTCAAATCACCCATGTCTTTTTGACTGTGGTGACTATCATTTTCATTATCATGGTCACTCATTGTATTAGACCTGCAACTCAACCAACAATAATCCAAAAAAATAATTTTCTACAACTAAGAAAATTAACAACCTAATTTGTCAAATGAATTCTCACCCACTAGTATCCTGTCGCGGCACCATTTTTGTAACACTTATATGTACTCTCTAAAATTGATTAAAAGACACTATTCTTATCATTAAAAATACCTAACTAAGGAGTACAAGAGGTCTCACCCGGCGGACCAGTAAACACTTTACCTACGCGACAGTCAAATGAGCATTATACTGAAGTCGAAATCGGGACATTTTTCTCTCTTAAGTAAATCTATAAATCATCATGTCTTTAATGAGGTGTTACAATGTTGTTATTTTTGTTTTATCACGCAAATGGACTCAATAAGTTGCTTGAAAGTACGGATCTTGAGAAGTCCTCGTGGTCATGGCGAAAACTTTTCTCTTTCGAATCAAACGATGGTTTCACATAAGCATATATGCTCTTTACTTTAAGCATTTACTATTTTTTTCTATTAATTAATACAGTCAAGGAACCTTATCTCTTAGCTCGTGGAGGATTCATAAAAGTCAACAAATATAAAGTCTATCATTTCATGGAGAATCAAATGGACTTTTTAAAGATAAAAGTTTACGCCCTCGGTGGTTAAAACCTCTTATTTCTTCAAAGATCTAACATAAAACAAATAGAGGGGGACGTATGCTAACCTACTTTTAATAAGCCTTATATACAGCCTTGAAAAAAGCTCATATAACACAAAACTTAAAAAAGACCATCATAAGATCGTGACTTCAAATCTTTTTTTTTTTTTGCATGTCCTTAAGCAGGACTCACAGATGACATCAATGGTTACATACCAGATGAATATTTTTGGAAAATCTTTAAATAAAAAATCAACAAACTACGTCCTTTCTATATAAATAATTTAGCTAGTACAATATGCCACTTGATTTCCCTCTATTAAGCAATGGTCACCTAAAACAAAAAAAGAGATTCAACCTTTTTGTCTGTCCAATTCATTCTTGTAGTCTCCATACTAGCATCCCACAGTATCCAGTCCAGTTGAGATTAATCCTTAATCATATTTTCAATAAAAAGGAAATCACATTCTAAAAAAAAGTGTAGATAGCCATTTTTGCAGTAAATTTTTGCCAAAACAAAATAAGGCTGTACTTACCTCTCGTATATTGCCTCGTTCCGGGATCCTCCCATCATAGTCCTGAACCCACCACCACCTTAATCAATATGAAAACATAAATATTTCCATGAATACCAGTAGTATCTTTCTTCCACATCACCAGTTCTCCAATGAATCTACTAAGTTGTCTTTGAACCTTTTTAAGGATTGATATTGTAAGACATGCTTAAATCGAGTATGCTCATCCCCAAGGGGGATGAGCTTTTTTTGTTGTCCAGCTTGGTAGTGCCTTTTATAATTTTAAGATAACCATATCAGTTTAAAACTTGAAATCCCAAATGTTTTTTTTCTGAATGTACAAGTGGGAACCCGAATTATGTTATCAAGAAAATGCTTATGTGTAAAATTAATAATCCCTTTATTCTATTAATCTCAGCCATAAGAGTCCTTACAATAATTATGAAATAACTTTTTTTCCTCAAACTCGTGGAGCGCATACCCTGAAGAAAAAAACAGAATATATAATCAACAATAAGAAAATAAAAAATGATTATCTTGAGGGTCATTTGTCCTTATGAATTATAAAACCTTTAACTTTAAAAGTTGATTGCCTTATTCCAAATGGTTTAAACATTTTAAAGAAAAAAATGGGTTAGCTCTCTTAACCAAAAAAAAATGTTTTCTATCTACATCCATTAAACCAGGACAAAGTACAATATATTACTAATGGTCTCGCCTTTATAAAGAACTAAACTAAATCTTTAAGAAAAATAAATCTCGAAAATATCAAAAAGAAATTTTATATTAACTTAGTCCATAATCATATTGCTCTAGGAACCATATCCCGTTCAATGAACACATTTGCCTATGACATTCTTCTTTTAATAAATACCATGATTAAATTTTTTTTGCAGGTAAAAGAATTGTTCATCAGTAATCAATGTACCATGTACACAACAAGATTGGTTTCCAAAAATTCATAGGAAGAATGTGGCCAGTACAGTCATTATGATCTTTGAATACTCTTATTAGTAATAAGATAATTAGGTCAATAGCCTTTATATCAGAAAATTAATCAGGTTATTAACGATGATGAATAAGATTAGACAACAAGTAGAATACAACTTTACTTAACCTCAGGCCCCATTGACAATAACAACTTCAAACAAATCAACCCACTATCCTTTCTCTAAGCTAAATGCTCCAAACAGGTGATAATAGGAAACCTCAAATAATTACCCTCAAACTAAGTTAAAAGACTACTAGGTTGTTTAACAACAAAAATACCCATGAAGCATTCAGGGGGTTCGATAAAAAAAGAAAAAAAAAAATCCCACACAAACCATTTGTCCGGGCATTGGGAAAGAACAACGTGAATTTTGTAACAAAAATGATGGATTTTGGGAACAGATAACTATCAACAAGTATACATGTGAAAATTAAAAATATAGGAATTTCAAGCCACTAAATCCACTTTCCATCCATTCCTCCTTCCACGATCCTTGCAAATCAAGACCGAAAGTTATCATAGATAGTCTTACATGTGTATAAATCCTAACACATCTCAAAATGTTTTTGTCCTGTTTTTTACATATAGACACATCCATTTCATATACACAGTTCACAACCTATCAAATTCTAAACAATTAAGTGAATGGAGAAGAGAACAAGAGATTTTATAAAAAAAAACTATTTGGCACCCAATCCTTCAAGAATCTCAAGCCCAAATATGAATTTTCTCAAAGCAACTTTAACCTTAAATATTTTACCCACAAGTAATAACCCTCAATATTATCTTCTACTTTTAAAAAGTTCTGTCAAGTTCTTCTTCTTTCTTTCTTTTCTTCCTATTGACCTTTTTAACCTCGTTTTTCCACTTGTTTTTCCCTTTCTTTTCCTTTTCTTCAAATTTCTTCTAAATCAACCCTAACAATTCATTTTTCATCCAAATATTAATTGAACACACATTAAAGCAACCAATGAAAAACTAAATGCAAACTCCAACCTTAATTAAGAAAAATAGCCTCAAAGAGTGAAACAATCCCAAATTACCCCAACCAAACGTTCCAAAATGAAAAAATTCCCCCATCCTTCCCCCCCAAATTTCTATCCAGACAAGTATAAACTATTAGGATCCATTCGATGAACTGTATTATAAGCTTTTCCTCTTCATCATGATTTTTTTTGTTAGATCATCATTCTCATTTTGGGTAAAAGTTTCTCAATGAATTCCCATACCTTGGGGATTGGTTTCTCCAATCCCGTTATTTAGTAAAGATTATCTCAACTGATTTAAAACCTTCAATCAGATATATTGTTGGTGCACTCACTCACGGTCTGATTCCAATTACCTAGTTGTGAAGTAGTGTTTCTCGTCATCAAAAAATTCACAGAAGTTCATTAGATGATCATTTGAGGGTTCCTATGGTGATCTAAAAGCAGGAATCCAGTCAAAGACTGAACCAAAACGCTATCCTTTCCTCACATATTTCAAATTCCTGCTTGCCAAAACCTTTAAAACCTTTAAATTTTTTATTGAAACAAGATAAACACATAGAACATTATAAGTGGTTCCCCTTTAATAGCAAGTGTTTGTCCTTCCTTCCTGCGTATTTAACAATTTTACACAAATACTTCCTGCGCTGCATTTACACTAATACCTAACTTTACCGCAGTGAGTAAAAGAGTAAGCAATAGAACATGTGAAAAACATTCACCAGAAACATTCACCTCGGAAGAACATGTAAAAGTTTAAAGAATGCCAGAACGACATGACCCCTTCCTCCCCTCTATTTCACTTCAATCAAGCTCAGATATATAATCCACTCTTTTTTATAATCATTCATTACTATAATGGACAATCATTTCCTGAAATCAAAAGAGGAGACAAACATAAAATCAAAATTTCAAGTAAAATTTACTAGTAAACATAACAACAAATATATTTCTCATGAATTCGAATTATGGCATACAACAGTAGATTAACATACAGTGCAAGACTGAGTTGATAATGGCATTTATCTTTCTGCTACCACGCCCATTGTGTTATTTTTTTATTCCCATCAATAAAATTCGCATTTTCTTGACGAAAATCTCATCGTCTCCTCTATAGGTTTGGTGGTACCATGTGGAGTGGGCCTAAGAGTGATCTGCAGCTTTATATGCTTTTGTTTTTCTACTGATGAATATCATCATGTTTTCCTTTAATTATCCCCCAACATAAAAAAAAAAATGGAAACAGGAAAAATTGAGCAACACCCTGCTCAACAACACAATAAAATTACTTACGGGCAAATCCATATTATAATGCATGCTAAAAGGTATTTTTCCTTTCTGCACTCCTTGGCCAACCAAAGGATGGTGGACTTGCATTAAGTTCTCCCACATTTGACTGGACTTACATTTTATTCCAAGCAACTCTTGGTGCAACAGAGACTTCTTTCTTAGTACCCCGTTGTCCTCTTTCCGCGCCGCTCGCGGCTTCATCCGTTTGCTCTGCTCTCCCCGGCTCCTCCCCCCCTCCCCCTCCTCCCCCCCTCCCCGCCCTGGGGGAACCCCCCCCCCGGACCAAAGTCACACATCATGTGAAATGAAAGATTCTTTTATCACATATAATAGCTTTTAAAAAATCAATTAGAAAAAATATACCACGACAAACAAAGAGTTTTCTTCTTTTCTCCATATAAATTTGGCAAAGGACTAAAAGGTTTGGATGTCACGTATTAAATGCGGGTCCCAAGAGTTATGTTGTCTTCTGGAACAGAAAGTCAATATGTGCATAACAAAATTAGTTAAAAAAAAACCATTATACGATCGTTTAGAAGTAAGAATCTACCATAAGCAGAACTCTTGCTGCCTGCCATTTTTTGGCAATGGTTACTCATTGCCATAATCCTTCAATTTGGAGACAATGTGGTTTGCATATAAAATAAAATATAACACAGAAGTCATTATTGAACTAACAAATCTAAGACATCATGACATCTACCGGGAAATTCTTGACTTACCATGGTCCTGCATTTCTGTGTTTCTTTCTTCATGATGGAAGATTTAAGCTTTTGACTGGTCATGAGAAGCCAGAAAAGATTGAGGAAGAAACAACCAGAAATAGTGAGAAAGGGTGGGCAGTAGAAAGGAAGGGCACGATAAACCAGGGAACAATAAGATAAACAGAGTATGAAGGTAGAGGGGGTGGTAAAAAGAGAGGTAAGGTGACCGAGGATAAGAAGTAAAGCTAACGACACGAAAGGAGAACAAGAGTGCAGAATAAGAAGACAGTGGTAGCAAAGATTAAACGGGAGAAGTAAAAGCTACGTGGAGGTCGGAAAGAAGGGATGAAGATGGAAAAAAACTCAAGAATGGAAAACGAGATAGAGGGAACACAACGGGAATGAATCCGCAGGGAACATCAAATAACACAGGGGTGAAAAACCATGCGAACAAAGCGAGACGAGGGTAGGAAGAGGATCGAGTTAAGAAATGGAGAAAGTAATCAAAGGATGCCGCCTTAAACGGAATCCCATGATGCGAAAAAGGGGGACTAAGAAGGGACAATCGGGCACGGGGCCAAGATAAAGCAGAAAACAAGACCGTTTGGGGGATAAAGGAGCAAAAAGCGAAAGAGAGGCCTGAAACAAAACCTCTATCACGCCTAAAGAGGAGCGTGCGACTAAAGACGGAAAAGCACACACCCACTAGATGGAAGGGAAATCAACCCAGTCATTCGAAAAAAGCCTCCCCCCAGGCGAGAGGGTGGTCCAAAATCGGGGACAGGGGGGCTGAAGGTGCACTGTACTCACGCATTTCATAGAATAGGCGTGGGTAAACATAGCACTCTTAAAAATTAAAAAATTCTTTCGTTCCTAATAACGGAAATCATGTGTCTGATCAAAAGCACCGAAAGGGCCATAGTTTAGGCACGTGAAACCTAGGTCACTTAAAGTTTAAGATATGCAGAAGATAAGGGAGGTAAAAAGGCGAGAACTGCAATGAAGCTAAATAGGGGATAAGGAACAGAGGCTTAATCGAACACCTCGGATGGGGAAAGGCAAAGAGACTATAACCCTAGCGACGGGGAGGTTTAGGAGAGTCGAGTGCCAAACAACGGAAGGATCATAAAAGATGAAAATGGGAAAGAACGAAAGAAATGATTGGAAAAGAAGAAGACTCTAAAGGGGATAGATAAACAGCAGCTGAGAGAACAGGGGTACGCGGTACATAGGATGCGGTATGTGCGAAAAGAGAGCGGCGGAAAGAACACGAGATCATTAGCCACTAAGGTGAAGTTTGTTAAAGTTACAGCACAGAACAAAAAGTAGGCATGAAGGGAGAAAATAGGTCATGCGAGAGGTGGAACATAAGTTCCCAAGCGTCAGTAGCAGGTACACCGAAAGGCGAGAAATGACCCAAACCCTGAGCTAAACGAAGAAAAGGGACAATAAGCTGATTTGATAACGGCGATACTACGGAGACATTCAGAAACGCTAGCACATATAATGATATCCGTAGAATTACGCCACATAGAGTTCAGCAAAGACGAACACTGTAAGCTTACCAGGTATTTGTGAACGCGAAATAAAGTAAATACGAATCATCCAGGCAAAAAAGGAAAAATTCAAGGAAGAAATGGAGACGAATCAGCTATCCTTTGTGATTCTCACAGGGAACGGAACCAGGCGAGGCCCACGGACGGCAAGGGAGAGCCACAACAAGAGAGGAAGTGAGGAGAGCGACGCACACAAGAGGTGGCGGCATAAGGCACCAAATCGTGGTAGTCGTAGACACTCACAATAACAGGGGATCAATCTACGATATAACCCCTGACAGGCTCACCGCATGTACACCGAAAGCCCTGCAATCCCGCCCCCAGCGAGCAGTGGCTGAAAGAGAGAATAAATAATAAAAGAACGAGAAAGATAGGGCGAGAATTGCATGGGAATTTCGCGACACAGGATGCAAAGTAGTTCAAAAATATTGCGCGGCAAAAGCATCCCAAGTAACCCATGAGGTTCCACACAATAACTATTGGTTTTACTAATAACTACAATGATATGACTATAATGAGAGAGGAATACAGGGAAGGGCTGATTAAAGAAAGAAGGGTGAACCGCCCAAAAGTAGTGAAAGTATTTATTCAGCCACATTCATCTCTGTAACAGAGAAAATCGATATTAATTTTTTACATTATGGTGAAAATCTTGATTTTCAGATGTACTTTTTTTTACACTTATTTAAACTACAACACTCCCACTAAAAAACAATTCAACCAAATGTGAAAATCACGGGGCTGCGCCGAGCCTGGACAATGTATTGGTTACTAAATAACATCACTTTTGCTCTTTTTTAATAAACGACAGTGAAGTTGGAGAAAATTGTCGTAATCTATCGCGCGACAGACCCGGTGATTTTCAAATTTGTTTGAACTTTTTTTTTTTTGTTTTATGTATTTAAAAAGTGTTAAAATGAAATTTTTAGTTACACTATGTTGCCGCAGTGTAAATAGGTTTTTGTTTTGTTCGGGCCTTTAAAATGCATTGCTTGAAAGAGTTTAGTCACATCTTGGCGAGTAGGTGTTAGGTACACCAATATAAATTTAAGAGCAAAAATGTGGATCGACATATGCACCAAGACACGAAACTTCCTAAGACTTACATTTTATTGTAAGTGAGAGTTATTTTTTGGCAATACTCCCTACCATAAAAGACATCAAACACCATATATATACAAATTAGCCATTGTGAACATGTAAAGTGTTTTTTGCAAGTAATCAAATCAACACTCTTGATACAACTTAATAATTTAAAGTCCCCTAACCTAGAAAAAAATCCCTCTACCCTTGGCCCTTTTTTATGGTGTCATCGTCACTTTCACTCTGTCCATTGGTCCCCCGTCTATGAATAAGTTTTTTCTCTTTTTAGACTTTCTTGAATAAACTCTTCTGTTTGGAAATAGAAGCCTCCCCATACAACTAGAAATTTCTTTTGAGTATTTTTGTGTTTTAATTCCTGCCTCATAGTCTATTGGTTGTTGAATCTCCACTTTTTTCTTTTCCTGTATTAAAATAAATTAATGATGAATTTTTCCAGAATGATAATGTACTGTTACCTATCAAAAGAACATGTATTGAAGCATAAAAATTTTGTATAGAAGTTGGTTTGTTTTTAATGATAAGGATTTCTTTAAAGGGACGGGTTTATTCCATGGGAATATATTACATTACAAGGGGTTTTTTGGATGATGGTTGCGCCATGTAGACTCACTAGGTTTTTTCTTGTATATAGGTAGATGAATAGGTTTACATATGGCTAATCCTATCAAATGATAAAATAATTTTTTTTATCAATCTATTAGAAACAGACGTACTTTATGAGAAACATCAAGTTCAAAGGATAATACATCCTCATCCATTGGAATAAGATAAAGGGGATACTCTCCTAAAGTTAACAAGTTATGAATTATATCTTTCTCGAGTATCTATCCCGATTGCATGAAATTGTTAATAAGAAATGCATACCAAACTAAATCTATAAGAAGTTTATCCTGGATGTTCACAAAAAGGCCAACCTTCTCACATACAACTGTCTGATGCACTTGTTTATATTTGATTAGGCATAAATTATTGGAATTCCTTTTTTTTTGGCCGACTACTATTGGAATTCTTTTTTTTTTTTTTTTTCAACAATCATATTGACTATAGCATAAATTATGATTTGAAAATCTATCCCCATTTTTATAGAGATGGACATAGTTACTAAAATTTCAAAAAAGTACAACTAAGCATTGTCCTGAGTTTGCAAAATGTGTTGATTTTGAGGTGTTCTCTAACAACAAAAGAAGTTCCCTTTTTTAAAAAAGTAAAGATTTCGTTACTCAATTTTCAAAAACTAAAAAACAATGGAAATATTCAACCCAACAGAAATTTAAAATAACCCCAAAAAAGGAAGTGCAAAAACTCAAAAATTTCAACTAAAACTCAGTAAAGTAAATAATTCATTATAAAATCAAGAGATAGAATTATCTTGAGGAGTGAGCTCTGTACAATAAGCGAGAGTGAACCTCCAATCTTAAGCTCAATCACCAAACTCTTTTTCCCTAGAATCTGCAACTCCAACTAAATATTCAATTAACGTTTCAACTTTTCCATTTAAATTTACAGAAAAAACAGCAGAAAAGAGGAATGAAACTCACGTTCTTCAAAATCGTAATAAGCTTTTTCTGCAATTGGTCTCTCTATAAGGTAAATTTTGAGAGAACTGGATTAAATTGGATACAAAAATATTGCATATACATTGATGTACATTATTATTATGCATATGTAATTGTACCTTAAAGATTTCAGATTTATCGGAGCATTGTCCAAATTCAGAACATGGCGCCATTTTCAATCAATATCTCGATCTTTTGTAGTTCAATGATTTGGTCCTTCAAATGTCATTTATACAATAATCAGTAAGATTCACGGTTTACTTTTTCTATTAGACATTATTATGCTATAACAACAAAAAAGCTAACTCTCAAAACCCGTCCTCAATGCATACGTGATATATAAAGGACGAAACTCTTATTGGTAATTGAATTCCTATATGGAGCGTCCTTATTGATGTCAAATTGAGTCTAATTCCACCTACCTAAAATAATAAATGGGATATTATTTTTGATAACTCCCACTACAAATAATTCTATAATGTATAATTAATAGATGGGCACGACCGGTGTTGAAATTTTATATTGGAAAATTAACAATGACTTACACAAAAAATACTTTGCTTAAAAAAAATAAACCCTTCATTACTTAAAATAGTCATTCAACCCTTCTTATTTCTTCAAAAAATGAGCAGGCAACAACATACTTAATTCTCATATTCTTGTTGGTTATGATGTTTTACACTTAATACACATATATCAATAGGAAGAATAGAAACGGGGCCATGAGTTTGTTGACTAACTTCATTCACATTACATTGTGTGTTGTTTCTCATTCATTTGGAAAGTTTTAAAGTATCAAGTGTCAACATCTTCTACAAATATAAACCTATATTTTGCTGCCAATGCAAACAACAATAGTATATCGCTCTTGCATTTTCTCTTTTTATTTTCATTATTCACTGTTCATCTCTCTTATAGTTGCATCTCAAGAGGCAGCATATTGCAATTGTTCACCTTAGCACATCTAAAAAAAATTTAACTTATTGCTAAGACTTAACAGAAGGGATGAAACCCTATATGCTCTTTGAAATAAAAAGAATGAAGAGGGAAAAGAGAAATTGAAAGAAATTATTCTTGAATTCAATATGTGAAGTAGTTATTCTGCTATTAGTAGAAACATTACCATTTACTTCTTAATTTTAAGCCTACTGCAAATAACTTCATAAAATTATTAGTTATATATATCACTTGAAAAAACAAAGTCAAATCTTGTGGCATGAATATTACTTTAAGAAACTGAGGTGATATGTTCTCATCCTTCTTTTTTGATTGATGAAATAAATCAATTTGATATATTACAAAAATGTAATGAGGGGAAGAATTACAACCAAACTACCTAATGTAAATTTACCAAAAGGCAAATAATTTGGGGTAGAATATCAAACACTTTATGTCCTACGATAATTTGGGTTATGGTTACTTATCCTCTTTTTCTTTTCACGTGATTTTATTTAATATACCTGAATTTGTTGCATTATAAACTGTATATGAAGATGTGAACATCCTTCTTAGTATTAGGATCCGACGAAAGAATTAATAATCTTATGTATTACAATCAGCTACCCTGGATTCATACGTATAAGTTGAAATCAGAAAAATAAACAAAAGCTTACCTATGATTCATGAGTCCTTTAAACTTTAGCGATAATCTCACATCTAAGTAAAATCTGATAAACCAACCGCAAAATGCGAACATTTTATTCAATCGCTCGTCATCCACTGGAGTAGGAATATCTAGTTTCATCATAGTCATGTTAGTTTCTTATATTGATTCTGATGAAGCATTATTTGTAAGAACCCATATATGTTTCTTATACCATTATGTGATCGCTTACGCCCTTCAAGAACGCAGTCTGGCATAAATTCTTGGTTATAAACATGACATTTTTAACAATTATATAGTACTATATTTGAACTGCATTTCCTCACTTTATTTTGAATCCTAATCCTGATTTAATAAAAACAAAATCTTCTTCTACACTTTCTATTGTATGTTTTTCTTTTGGATACCTCATTAGTAAAAAACGAATGGACCAAAAAGAATTTATTTATAAGAGATTATGAAATAACTTGTTTTTATAATGACCAGCATCCCACGGGAGGAGGCCATCCTCTCGGCCCTCCCTCGTCGCCCGCCCCTTCGCTGTCCCCCTGCCCGTTGTCTCGTGTCCCCCCGTCCTCTCCCCCTCCACGAGCCCTCGCCACAACCAAACATTGATTAATAGCAGAGAAAACCTAATTTGTTGTAACAAAAACAACAGAATTTAAAGATACACATAATTGTAATCTTTTTTTATGTTTCTTGTGAGCTTATCTTCAAAATATCCATAGATCAGGCTAATCTCTTAGATACTATCGAATCGTTGTTTATATGGGCTGCAGGCTTTTTAAAAATGTAATGAAGAACTGAAATCAATGAGAAATCTTACCAAAATCCTGACGACCACAATATATATTTATGTTTTTGGTCTGTTTAGGTAGCAGTTAATGAGTTTAAGAACACGACAATTAGGAAAATAAGAGTTTTCCTTCTCTTAGGCTCGTTTAACCTTTAAAATGGATTGTTTTGCCATGGTGACCAACCGGCTCCGTAGATAAGGTCGCTCAAGGCTACTCACAAAAAGTTTGTACTGAATACGAGGATACTTTTTCACTTGTGGCGATTTTAGAATCTATTTGAATTCTACTCTCTTATGACTCTTTGAAGAATTTTACATTATTTCAATTGGATGTGAAAAGTGTGTTTAAATGATTTTAAAAGAGAAGAAGTTATCGTCAAATAACCCCCGGTTTTTAAAATCCTTCTTGTCCTGATTTTGTTTACAAACTTTCCAAAGCTCTTTGCAGACTAAAATAAGTTCCAAAAGCTTGGTATGAAAGATTGAGTTTGTTTTTGCTTTAAAATAATTTCCAAAGGGGGAAAAATTAGAACCAAAAAACACTAGTGGAACATGCCAAACTTCGGGCATTCTCTAGTCTAATGGCATAGAGAGAAACAATTTTTGGTTGCCTTATCCACTACCAAATCTGAATAGTTAGTGGTTGAACGTTGTGGTACTTAAATTTTAAGGACGATGCATCAATTACATGATTATAATCTTTCCTATCAAAATGTGCTGATTATCTATGATAATACTTCCGTCTTTCAAAATATATTGTGCGTCATTCTATGGCCAAGCATATCCACATGAATCATCATTTTATTCGTGATTACATTGAAAATTGTTATTTTTCACTCGAATTTGTAAACTCTAAAATTCAATTAGCTGATTATTGTTTACCTAAACCTCTTCTTGAGGAAATTATGTTTGCTCTTTCATAATCGCATTGGCCTTGAATGTAACGACTAACCATTGGTACTTTACTGTTTATTTATTTTATTTAATATTTCTTATGAAATTAATGTGTTTTCCTCATTTTTTTGTTCTGTAATTATGTACTCTTTTCTTCCGCCTCTTTCCGATTCTCCTCCTTCCTCCGCCTTCTTCCCTATCAAATCCCCTTCCCTTTCCCTTTTAACATCTGATCCCCTTTCTTTGCCCTCTCTTTGTTTTTTATTCTTTTCCTTTTTCCTCCGCTCTTATACTCTTCAATCTAACCATGACAAATCTCGCCCCCATTACCTCAAAGAAATCTTGTGTTTCTTGAGTTCTTGTCAAAGTAGAACATCATCTCTCTCCTCTTCTTCTGACTCCTTAGGATCCTGGATACTTCTTCTTATCCTCAATGAAGTGAGATTCTACTACTAATCAGAAAGCATCAAAGAATCCTTGTCTATATGTTACGGGATCTCTCTCAAACGCAGACATGCAACTATTTTGGGGTATATAATAGAATCAGATGTATGATAGCTTCAAAACTCGCCATATTGTTCCCGATCTAGTTTTAGATCTCAGTCCATTAATGGACTCTCACTTCCTCGTAAGCTTCTATCTCAAATCTCATAAACTATCTCTCTTTTTTACTTTGTGTGGTCTTGAGATTTTTGACGAAACTTTTCACCTACTTTATGCGAATCTCCCCATCTCACCTAAGAGTAGTGAGTTAAAGTTGTTGGTGCTGGTTATGCAATTCATCATCAATGAAAAGTTATTCGAAAATGTGTTTGTTACTAAGTTCTTTGGGTTAATTTCGTTCATAAAAAAAACATGAACTAATGTGTTTGAAATTTCTCTTAAAGGTGCAAAGAGAGTCGTGGCTTAACCCGCCTATTAAATTTCTGACTTTGGGCCCTTATCGCTATGTTTTCAGAATCGTACTCGCACATATCGTGGACACACCTCTTATTCCCAGAAGAGCTCCTTGAATAATATTTCTACGCGTAATGTATTTGTTCCTTAGTTCCTCCTTAAAAAATAGTGCATCAACTTGACTGAATGTGCACAGGTGTACATGATTGGGAAGTTTTGAAAACTTGAATTCAACAATCGGCAAGCTGCCCTTGGCTTTCTCATCTCGAGGACTATTGTGGACCTTCTTTTTGTATCTTCTTTTTTACCCCCTCTCTTAATAAATGTAACTTTTTATTTTCATACCTTTTCTAGTAACGGGTAATGGTGCAAGTTGGTGAAAAGTGGGTAAAAAGGACTCAGTCACAGCTCGGCGGACTCTCCCTAACCCTCAAAAATCTCGGTGGATTCTTTTCTGCCGGGTCTTTTTTTATATTGCCAGAACAATGAAGATGTCAAAACTACTCTTGCGTTGTAGAACGATTACTTGGAAACCCTTCATGATGTTGGTGGCTTTTTATAGAATAATTTTTCTCCCTTATATCGGTATTTGTGGATTTTCCATGACATGATCAAGCATGAATGTATCGCAACGGTAAATCGTTAAAGTCCAACATGTTGCTATCTAAAGTGGAGTCAACAACCTCCAACAATGAGCTTGCTGTTACAATCAAACCTCATACTCCGTCTTAGAAATGTGGACATTTCTACACACTTCTATGAGAAAGTGATTTCTATTCCTAAAGTACTTTGAGGTGGGTCATTAATTCTAATCTGGCTGGACCTTTACGTTTTTGCAACTAACTTCAAATATTGCACGTACCAAGGAAGAGAGCAAAGCGAAAATGAACCCTTCTCTATCTCTTTGCCTACTTTTTTTGTCTCTCTGAATATTAGACTACTTCGTTATCTTTTGCTTATATCTAGTATGGCTTTTTGCTAATATTTTTATATGATGACAAAGGGGAAGAAATCAAATCTTTCTTGTTCCTTTGTGAGATGGGAAAGGAGATAAGGAGGAGAGTTGCATGCATCGATGAACGAAGACATGAAACCTCAGGAAGTCCAACTAACTAAGTAAAATTGACTATCAAGTATATTAATATTGATAATTAATCTTTAATTATGAAAAAGGCGCAGATTGGTAACTCCTTACAGTTTTTGATTTGCAAAATAGAACACATTAAGAGTCTATATAATTTTCGTAGGTCACCAAATTCAAAAGGAAATTCATCATAAAAATGATATCAAGAAGGAAAAGAATATTGGCTTGAAAGTTGTAGAAAACATTGGAAATGGCGAGACTCAAATCTAAAGGACAAAAGAAGGAAAGGAATAGATAGTTAATCAACATATGGATAAAGTTTAAATGAAGCAGAATACTCAAACACTTGGCAGAGATCACAACCAAATCATCAACAGAGGAAAAGCCATGAATCAACCCACAAGATAAGAAGTATTTGGATCATACATGAAATTATCGACACCCACCATCAAAAGGAGCAAAAAATGATTTACTTCTGGATACCAATCAACTGAATCGTCTTCATCAAGGACCCCCCCCTAAATTGATCCTTCTTTAGATACAAAAACCCCTTGTGTTTTTTCCTTACAAGAGCACAATCACCAATCTACACAAATGGAACGATGTTTTTTAGTGTAAAATAAACGCAACTTCGCTGAGCTAGCAAACAATTTTCTTTTGTCTTTCAATAAATCTTTGTAGCACGCGAGTGATAGCACTACAACGAACACGACGCAAATAATTAATTTCTGAGTTTAGGTCTACAAGTTGACGCAAAACTGCAAGGTAGAAATCAGATTTGCATATCAAGACAGGATAAAGTTTCAAATTTTTTTACACTTAGGCTATCTTTTCAAATATCATAAAGAAAACCCTTGAAACCCAAGGGGGATTGATGCCCACAACCCCCCCGCATGGTAGCCGAACAAGGATAACAAGACTTTCATTAAATGTGAGCAGTTAATTACATCTTTTTTTTTTGCCAAAGATAGATATACAGGTATATTCAACCTACTATGAATGTGGGTCCGTCTCTAATAAAAAACTAAAGTCTTTTTGAGTGAAAATCATTAGTGCCGTTCAGGCTCTGATACGGCATTTTAAATGCATAAAAACATTTATCTAATAAGAATTAATATACATGCATACAGTATTTTTTAACGAGCTTAATCTGAGAAAGAAAATGACATCAATATCCCTATTCCCTATCATATCGCTACATTAACGTCGTGATTGAATCGAGTGCGGTATTAATCCTAATGAACATATTGGACAATTTTATAATGGATTCCATTGAAAAGTTATAATTTTTTGTCACAACATATAAATCTAATGAAATTGATGAAATTTAATTATTATAAAAAAAATGAAAATTATATGGTAAAACTAATTTATTATATGCACTTATCATATTAGTATCATTGTAGAGTGGAATGTAGCATAATTCCTCTTTCTCTAGTATATATATATATATATATATCTCTATATATATATATATATATCTAAATAACACTAGTTTATTAAGATAAAACAAAAAAAAACTCACCTTTACGTATCATGAAGTAATATAATTTTCTATGGTAGTTTCCTAACATACAACATCACTTGATCCGAAGTGATTATAAAGAAAATTTTAACCTCACTACTATCCGAGGACCATCCTACATTTTACAATCGGTATATGCCCGTACTTAACTTAGTGGATCCACAAGCTTAACTAACGCGATCATCTAGACGTATGATCCTTTCAATACCCTAGTAGCTACATGTATAATGGAGATTGGTTAATATGAACTCTATCCCCCAGTCGGTGATCATAACTCTTCCCTAAAATATACTTTAGCTCATTCTTTTAAATTAAACATTACTTCCTTGGATTGATATAATATGCTCAACCCCTTTTTACATTACCCTTAAAATCTCTCTTGGAATTAGTGTTCCCCTTTTCTTACTCAAAGTAATTTTGGAACTCTTAGTTTCCTTGTAACTTAAATGTGAAAACATTTATTGTGTTCCCTTATAACTTTATAACAGATGAACTCAACTCTTAATATTTACTTCACTTTAACTTAACTCTTAGGGAATACTTAGTTCCCTTATCGCTTTTTTAAAATTTAACTCAACTTTTTACTCTTTGGTCAATCTATAACTTGAACCTAAAAACAATGTTAAAATGATTGTTTATGAAAATTTTAATACTTTAAGAACTTGCCTTTACTTACTTCTTAATTTTTAAACATGACTCTTAAATTCTTTTACCTTGATCTTAGATTCCCTTGAATTTTATTATCGACTAAGAATCATGATCTCATGTTTATGGATGATTTAATGATGTTTAGATGTACATTAGAGTGTTGGACTCAACTAGGAATTATAGGTACATCACTTAGGAATTAGTTCAAAAAGATAATGAATGAACGAGGTCTCTAAGTGACCTTGGCGCTCTGAGAGGCGCGGAGCGCAAGAGCCTTTCCTTCAAACTCTTGTAAGAGGCTCTCTAGCTGGTGCGGCATGCCAGGACCTGTCGTACAGAGCCTGCCCTGAGGGTCTCTGATAAGCGCGCTCTCAAGGGGTTGTTAGAGGGAACCTGCGACTTTTCTCCTCCATATTTCATCTCTAAACCTCCTAAACATCCATGGATCCCACCACAAACACTTAGGATCATTAAATACTTCATTACCCAATATATTAGACCCTAAAACAATCTACTAGAGATAAATTACAATTCAACCAACAAGAAATTCATATTATTTCGTTAAGAAGTTCCATGTTCATCATTAAATAAACTCTAACTTGCTGAATTGAATCAAATTGGGGTGTGGGTTAAAGGACCCTACATTAAATGGTCTGACATACCTTAAAGGGATCACCTCCGACGAAATCCGCAATGATTCTTGCCTTTCTTTCTCCTCTTCTCTTCTCTTTCTCCAAGCCCTACGCGTATTCAATATTCTAAAAACTGACTTAACGCTTAAATTTTATCTTGATAAACCCTTAAAAAAAATTAGGAAATTGTAGGCATATCTCATTCGTACAATCTCTGCAGCGTTAGAAATATCTTAGCATGGAATTTCCAACTTCCAACCGTATAAATAACTCACATCCGTTTCCTCCTTCATAAAGTTTATGATGGCGTCTAAAAAAAATGGCAAACTTACTTTTAAAATTTGGAAATTTTCCACTTTCTCTTTTTAATTTCAAAACATTATTCCTTGATTTCATAGATTATTCTTTAGTTTAATTTACATTTACTAATGTCTGACCCTCTACAATCACAAAATTAACAATTTTGAGATTAAATGTGTCACATGCAAAAAATAATTAAGTGGACAAAATTAAACAAGTCAAAGTAACATTACTTAGTAACTACATATATCTCGCAATTTTATCTTATTAACTAATCATATTTTTTTACTCACTTTTTCCTCTAAGTTATGTAATATTTGTAACTTTTTTTAGGTTATTTTTTCGAAAAGAATGTCCTTTTTCATAGTCCTAGAGATTGTTCACTCTATTATAGATAATTCATCCAAATCATTTTGACTCATTGATCCTTAAGAGTATTCTTTTTTATTTTTTGTAAATAATCATGTTTGGTAACTTTCAAAAAAAACTCTAAAAGTGCATATTATTGAAAGTTATCTTTTTTTTATATTTTATTTTTATAATGAGAAAAATAAATACTAACTTAAAAAAATAAAAATGACAACTTTAACTGTAAATCTTAATAACCATTTCTAATAACATTCTAAAATTCTATACATGTACTTTCAATATCCTTTTACGTTTTTTATCTCGAATAATCGTGTCCCGTAATTTGATACCGATACGACAATACAACTAATGGAAACACCCCCAATACTAATTTCCCCTACTCACCCCACCTCCATATACATTTCTCTGTAAAATTTTAATTCAAGAAGAAAACCTCTCCCCCTCGGGCGAGGGTCTGGGGGGGGCCAGTCTTTACATTTAATTTAAGATAAACCTCTCTCCCTTCTTCAGTTCCCTCTTTCACTCCGGGTTGTGAATTTTGAGACTAAAAATCATACAAATTTGTGTTCCCAAAGCTGATTTATAACGTGTTCTCAAAAGGGTATTTGATACTTTTCTAAAGTTGTTTTTGGATGTTTATAGTATCAGTAATAATTTTAGATTTTGATA
Organism: Solanum habrochaites; assembly: GCA_027704765.1. Lineage (NCBI taxonomy): Eukaryota > Viridiplantae > Streptophyta > Magnoliopsida > Solanales > Solanaceae > Solanum > Solanum habrochaites. The sequence goes on from JAKWJA010002489.1 coordinate 11,655,002, forward strand.
AGCTTAAAATTTCATTTCTTGATCTGTTTAAAAAATCAAATCTTTCTCATTTGGGTATTGTCAATTTTGTGAAATAGAAGCCCTATCTTACTCTTTGTACTTTTTTGGGGGTACATGTTGGTTTTCTTGGGATTCTGGAATGTAGAAAAAACCCTAATTTCCTTTCTCTTTTTTTTTTTGGTTTTTTTAGATAGTTTTAACGCAATGACATTTCTTTTGAGTCGAGGGTCTATCGAAAATCAACTCTCAAACCCCGAAAACAAAGTTAGGAGTAAAATATTTTCTACATGCTACCCTTTCTAGACCTCTTAAAACATACTTTATGTCTGGCTAGAAGAAATCTCTTGTTTAATAAGGAATTAGTCAAACATAGACCAAGATGTATATATGTTGGACATGATCCTTCCTCAAGTATGAAGAATAAACTCGAAAAGCATCCCCCAATTTGGCAATTATCGACTTGGTATGTTATTTGTGAAAGTAGTTTATTGTGTTGAATTAACGTAGGTGAGATTGAAAATTTGAGTTTAACTTACTTTTCGGTCAGTTAGTAGAGATTCTTCCTGGTTAAGGGATTTAAGCACAAGTTAGAACGACAGGTATGTTGTACATATTGGTTTCCTAGGAAGAAAGCATCACCAATTTGGTCATTCCTGAGTGTCATGTTACTAAAATCGGAAGTTATGTTAGTGTTTAAACTCTCTTGGCTAGCTTGACGTATTTAATGGAACTTACTTTTTGTATGGTTAAATAGGACTTGCTTGTTTTCTAAGGATTACTAATAGTACATCATAAAACCTTTACACCTCAGGTGATTACAGTGTGATATCTGAGAAGGTTTCATGAATCTCATTAACAAATTCCTGGGGCAGAGGTTCAAAATAATCCCCTTCACGAAGGATACATAATCATTCATCTTGTAGCATAAATTTTGGGGTCATATATCCCAAAAAAGGTTAATTGAAATAGTACTATTAGTTTTACCAGAGTTAAATTTATAGTCTAACAATTGTACTAAAATTTAACCTAAATACTATTTTTATATATACTACCAAACGACTTCTTTAATGTTGAAGGAAGTTTCAAGTGTTATCTATTGATTTATAATATTGAGTAAAGCACACGTAATTCATAAAGTGTTTTGATGTAAGAACTCAGTACTATTAATTTCTAGTTCAATAAGTATAACATCACTACTTTCAACTTCTCAGTTCTCTTCAAATTCTAATACAAAACATTATATGTGTTTAATTTACCTAAGCCAACAATTTTTACAATCAGAGTAGCAAATTAATGAAATCAATGCAAATGTCATCTACCAATTAATCACACTTTCTTTTCTTTTTTAAATTTGTATGTGTGTTTTTGTTCATGTAGCGTCTACTCTGACCTTACCCAATTTGTTGTTTAATTTCTACCAATTTATCATGCATCCAATGAACAAAGACTACTTTTACCTTCTCCTACCGACTAGAAACCTTCCATTCATTTAAAAATCGATGACTTCTAAATAGTGTCTTTTCGAGATGTTCTAAGAAACTATTACACTGTTATGGAATGTCCGTATACTTGCCGTACAATTCCAAGAGGAGGGACCCCAACAGAGGACTTGATATCCCTACCATTGGATTTATAATTCTCATTCTCTATTGTTTCTTTAGTTATCATATAGGAACAACATTTAATGTGATCCTTGATATTACTAGTCTAAAAGTATGTCTTAATATGAGTTGATTACATTCTCACCAAAAATTTTGCATTCAACATTTGTCCTTTAAACTTTATTTTACTCTATCCACCATAAAGAACCCTTATTTCTTTTGTTATTGTTCAGCATTAAGACATGTGTATCTCATGGAATGTGAAATACACCTTCTATGCTTATTCATGGATTTAATAAGTTGATTAGCCTAAAATTATAATTTGTAACATTATCTTCTAATATGTTTGAAATTCTGATCTCTAATTGCCCATTGCTTGAGGATTTAGTTCTAAAAGACATAGACAATTCGTACCTCCTGAGTATTGATTCTCCTAAGCTAAGGTCATTTCTCTTTTGTGGCGATATACAATTGATATATCTAGAAACGGGACATTTCTTTCCAATGTTAGTATGAGTATGGAGACTTAGTTCTACAGGAAAAAATGATTTGATAATATTTTTTTCGTTTATTATGCTCTTGAGTATTTAGCTGGGATCATTTTTTTGAGGTAATGTGTTGGAATTTATTGTATTTTTGAAGAAATTGAAATTCTAGTTGTAACTTATATTTATTTTTCTCTCTATCGTTTCCATGATGAAAATACAAGTGAAATGCAGCAACAGTACCTCAAAATGATACAAGCTGAAATAGTCAAGAGCATGAATAAACGAGAAAAATATTATCAAAATCATTTTTCCTCTAGAACTAATTCTGCAGGCTCATACAGAACATTGGAAAGAAGAGCTACATTTTCTAGATATATCAATTGTATATCGCCACAAAAGACAAATGACCTTAGCTTAGGAGAATCAATACTCAGGAATGTACTGAATTGCTAGTCTTTCGAACCAAATCCCAAGCACTGGGCAATTAGAGATCAAAATTAAAGGCATTAGAAAGAAAATGGTACAAATTTTAATTTAGGGCTAATCAACTTATTAAATCCCTGAAGAAGAAGAAAACATTAGAAGGTGTATTTCCAATTTCAGAGATACAATGCTCAATGTGAACTAATAAAAAAAGAAGTAAGGGATCTTGTATGGTGGATAAGTAAATGGTAGTTTAAGGACGAATGTTGAATGAAATTTTTGGTGAGAAAATGTACTAAACGATCAATATTAGGACATACTTTTAGACTATTAATATCAAGGATAACATTTAATGTTGTTCCTATATGAAAACTGAAGAAACAATTGAGAATGAGAATTGTAAATATAATGGTAGGGGATATCAATTCCTCTGGTGTTTCCTACCTTTTGAATTTTACGGCAAGTATATTGACAATCCATAAAAAATGTACTAGTTCTTACAACATCTCGAAAAGACAACCTATTTTGAATGTCATCGATTAAATGAATGGAAAGGTTTCTTAGTCGATCAGGAGAAGGTAAATGTAGTCTTTGTTCATTTGTACGCATGATAATCTATAGAAATTAAACACAATACTATTGGTAAGGTCACGGTATACGCTACACGAACAACAAACAAATGATCTTCACCTTATTCAATTAACATGTCATAAATCCTGACAAAAGAAAGAAGAAAAAGGTTGCTATAATTTTGTAGATGAAATTTGTTTGAATTGCCTTTAATTGCTAGTGTTGAGTAAGATTTTTCTGGCTTTGGTTGTTAAATCATTAATAAAATAAAGTCTTTTTATTAGATATTGAAGAGAACTTAGAAGTTTAAATAAGTGATGTTAACTATTATAGTGCAATTATAGTACTTACATGCTCATTCAAAAACATCATATGAATTACATGTGTTTATCAAAAACTCAAAATAATAGAAAACACTTAATAGTCATTCAACACTTAAAGATTCATTGGGTAGTATGTATAAAAAATATACAAACTAGGATTGTATTTAATTTTGTTACCAATGTTGACTGTAATTTAACAAAAGTACAACTACATTACCAATTCATTTTTCTTAATATTTTTTTTACGTGTATTGCTTTTAACATCTCTATGCCACCTACGAAAACAACAAAAAAAGTATATTTATTAAATTTCAAATTAACTTACTAGGAGGCAAGGAGGACATTTAAAGAAAGATGTGTGTCTTCAAAATAGTTTCAAACCTAGTTCAAAGGGAGTGAGTGAAGTAACTAGCCTGTGTTCATAAAAATAAAACAACATAAAATTAAAAAAATTAACTTGTTTGTAATAACTATTTGTTTTTGGAATTCGTGGGTTATACGACTGAAATACGAATCATTTATCTTTCTTCTAGTTAGATTTCTATCATGATGAATTAAAATTATCTTCAAAAATAGTGTTGTAGTTTATTAAATGCCATTTTTACAATTTTATTTCTTCAAATCTTAATGGCGGGTGCTTAATCTTATGTGTAGTAGAACATAAAATTTGCCGTCTATATAAGCAAAACGAACCTAAGCATTAACAGCATTCTGGTGCACCAATATGTTTAATTCGTTAGAGTAGTTGATTTTTAAAAAACTTAACGCATTTATCCAAGTTTTGGGTGAGTCATTATTTCCAAACGGAATCATCAACGAAAAAGACTCTCAAGAAGGAAAAGATGTTTGCTTGGAAAATTAGAGAAACATCGGAAAGGCACAGACCCCAAATTTAACCACGGGCAACCCAAAAGAAAGAAAAGAAATAATTATGGCTATCGCACATAAAGAAAAAATCTAAATGAAGAAGAATACCGCCACACTGGTAGAGAACAACAACTGCATCATAAGAACAAGAAAGGTCATCAAAAAGCGATAAGATACAAGTCTCTCGATCATACAAGGAAAAGATCAAACAGCAAAAGAAAAAGAGGACGAAGCAATGACTTCAGGATATAGAATCAACTAAATCGAATCAATTCAAAGACTCCTAAATTAATCCTTATGAGATAAATTACGTTTGGGGGTTTTCCTTACAAAGAGCACAAATAATCATCTACATAAACCGACCCATATGTGTATGTGGAAGTAACGCAACTCACTTGAGCTAGCTAAAAATATACAAAATGAAGAGAAAGGAAAAAACGAAGGAATTTGAGTGTAGGTCTACAAGTTGAGGCATGTCAAGTATAAATCGTAATTGCATCGACACGATGATAAGTTTCAAGATGGGTAGCACGAAGATCTCTCCAAGCTTTAAGGAAACCCGTAAAACCAAAGGAATGGAATAGGCAATTGCATTGGTGATTAAAACCTAGGACAAAACCCTTTTGTGTCAATTAGTACTGCAACTTTTTCTCATGTTATCTTCCTAATAACTTGCAAGTGATTCAAATTACGACGACTATAGTGACTAAATGAATTTTACATTAAACCCCCTCCCTCTTGAATACAATGGTATAGAGAAGGTCTATAGATATAGTATTAACCACACGAGAGTAAAGATCAAATGTCACATTACCAAATCCTCGGTGGTGCTGTACTTTTAAGACGGACCAGTTTTCACATAGAACACCTTTACTTCAATGGAAAAAGAAGAATCCTCTCAAGAAAGATAGATTCGAATCTGTCTCGCAAATGAACTAGCCAGCTTGAGTATCATCAAAGGAAGGCACAAAAGTCAGTCTTTGGATTAAATGAAAAGGATATGGAACGAATAACCTTTTGATCCTAAATGTTGATATTACTAGGAACAAAAAGAGGAAGGGTAATTCAAACTAACGTTAGAAGGTATGAGTTGGTTGTATGGTTCCGTAAAGAGGAGCAGAATATACAAAAATTTCACGACGTAGCTGCAAAGAAAATGGGGGATAAGCTGTAGTGACTAGGGAAGGGAAAGACGAAAAGTGAAGGAAGCCCAAATCAGCTCCCTTGAAAATGAATACGAACTGTACAAAATGGTTGACGATGACAATGTGAATCTATTTTCTCAAGATCAGCAAAATGTTCATTGAACTAAAAATCGTTGGTAATGGTGTTTCAACTCGTGAGAGTTAGTAAACTGTGTCTAACAATATTCACCAAAACCTCGGAAACAAAAAAGTTTTCATTTTAAGACGGAGATATACAGAACATGACATATGATAACTTCGAGGGTAACTTAATGCTTATGAACAAAATTACATATAAGGTTACAACAAGGTAGACAAAAAGAACACAATAGCTTTTAGGGTGGTAAATATTAGAAAATAGGATTGAAGACGATTAAAAACCAGTTACGGAGAAGGACCCCTCATTAATCATAGAGTAAGACAAATGCTAAGACAAAGGCGAAAAGCGCCTCAAAAAGATTAAAAATAAGGACTTCAAAAGAAATAATGATGATGGTGCACATCAGTGATTCAAATGTACTTTTTAAACATTATTAACTATACTAAAACTAAACAAAAAAAATTCAACCAAATTTGAAAATCAGGTGCTGCGCGAAGCATAGACCATGTATCGTCACAAAAATTTACATCAATTTTCTTCTTTTAACAGAAGATTAGGTAGAAAAATGTCCGTTCTTCGCGCGGCGGGGTACGGGATTTCTCAAAATTTGGTTGAATCTGTGGTCACGACCAAAACCAAGCCGCGACTGGAACCCACATTACCCTAGAGCGTGTTGAGCGAAACCAACCAATCTAAACCTAATCATTTCAATTTAAATCAACAATACTCAAGCGGAAGACTGAAACTCATAAATTAATAAAATAAAAGACAATTCGATAACTCTAAAAATTCAACTTCTATAATTCCCCAAAACTGGAAGTCCTCACCACAAGACATCTATGATTGATCAAATACTTAAAACTAAAGTATTCTAAGAAGCTAATAAAAAATAAAAGCAGTCATGCCGAAAACTTCAAGGCATCAAGACATGAGGAAGGAGAGCCAGTCCAAGCTAGACAGCATAGATCAACTGAAGATCCTTGGGTGTGACAAGACTGGCTTGAAACTACGGTTGAGTCGAAGAGACGGCACGTTTGCTTCACTCCACAAATAAACAAAAGGAAACACATAAAAAGTAGGGGTCAGTACAACCACCAAGTATTGTGTAGGTATCATCGGCCAACTCAAAATAGAAAAACGTAATCTCAAGTAATCAATAAATCAAACTATATCCCTTAGCCTGCAGCATTTACAATTACCATAATACTGGTTACAACACAAGCACATCAATGAGGACTCCGCCTCCTCATCATACTAGTTTGGGAAAACATGTGTCTTTAGATGAGGATATTAGTACTTTCAAGATTCATTATGTCATTTACTCTCGGTCGGTAGTGACACTCCGCTCCTCATTTCTATCCTGGTGCGGAACGTGAACTCCGATCCTAATATTATATCCTGAGTGTCGGAACGTGGACACTCCGATCCTCATATTATATCTGGGATCGGAAAGTGGCACCGATCCATTATTACATCCTGGTGTCGGAACGTGAAATCCGATCCTCATATTCTATCTAGGTACAGGACGTGGCACCCGATTCCAATACTATCATGGTGTCGGAACGTGACACTCCCGATCCTCTATTCATCTGGTTACCGGAACGTGGCACCCGATCCTCTATTTCTATCCTGGGTACCGGAACGTGCAACAGATCCCCTTAATTCATGCTCAAGCCTTCTTTATACCCAAGTCATCACAATCTCAATATCTTTATCAAGCTTCTTCCTATACCAGGCATCATCATTATACAAGGAAGTGGGTTTCTTCAAGATTAAGATTCAATAGCTTCAACATGATTATGTATCACAATCATGGCATATCATAAGATCACATCATGCATTACACGAATTAATAATATAGAAGACTAATAATACTACTCTCAAACACATATCATTCGCTATAAGAGTTACTACCGATAGTGTTGTAAAAGAAAACCATAAAACCACCTCCACCGAGAAATCGTGATAAGCAAGCAAATTGCCTCAATTCTTGTTGTCCTCTTCGTTCATCTCTCTCTCTACTCTTCTCCTCTCCTTTTTTGTCTCTCTTTGTTCTTTCTATTTTTCTATTCAACCCTCTTTCTTCTACCCTAATTAATATATAATTAAGAATTTAAAAAGATGGAAATAAAACCCACTTAATTAACTTAAGGTACTATATTTTAACCCCCAAGTAAAAGATTATTAACATTTTAACCTCTAACTTATAAATTAAGCAGGATAGTCAAAAACGTCCCTTAAAAAAACGTGTAAAGGACATCCGACCAGACTGGAATGCGCAACCAGTGACGGGCGTCGGCGCGTTTGCGGGACGGTCCGTCTGTTTGTCCGTCACAAGGGTCCGAGATGTTTTAAGTGGATGGCCGTGAACGGGGCCGTCGAGCCTGTGACGGTCCGTCCTGCCATCCGTCATTGACGTTCAGAGAGCAGATTTCATACCCCAATTTCAGATTTTCTAAGTGTTTTGAAACGACACCCACACGACGGTCCGTCGTTCCCTTGACGGTCCGGCGTGGGCCTACATCCTCTGCCAGTTTCCAGAATAAAATTTGTTGCTCAAAAGGACTAAAAAGGTCCGTTACAAATAAGATCCATTTACCATCGTGTGTCTGTCTGACTACGATACAAGAAGGAAACAAGGGCGAAAAAGGGAAATACATGAATCTTATGTAAACAGATGTGGGGTATTCTGTCTCGAATCGCATCCTCTCCCAAGTGGCTTCTTCAAACCGGGTCGATTCTTCCATAGCACCTGATGGAGCAATCTTCTTGACATCAACGTCGCGAACTTTCTATCTAAAATAGGAGCAACGGTTCTCCTCATAAGACCAAATTATGATTTTCAAGCAAAAACTTAAATCCCAATGGATAATGTTAATTCCATCACCATGTATCTTTTCAACATCGAAACATGAACACCGGATGTACTCCGGACAGCCCATGGAGGGCAAGGCTAACTCATAATAAGAACTTCCCCGTACTCTCTTGGAGTACTTCAAAGAGACCAATGTACTTGGCCTAGCTTGCCTATTTTACCGAAACCGCATCACCCCTTTCATTGGCGGAAACTTTCAAACAAGATCTTGTTCACCCTCTATGAACCTCTAAGTCTCTAACTTTTGATAGGCATAGTCTTTTGGCACTTTGCGCCGCTTAGAAGCTGTTCTGTGAAGGACTTCACTTTCTCCATCGAAAAACTCTCAAAGATCAGTACCCCAAGGTCATAACCTCGAATGCATCAACACCAACCAATGGGGGACCTACACCTCCTACCATACAATGCTTCAAAGGGAGGCAATTATCAATGCTTGAGTATAGCTATTATGTATGAAAACTCCGCTTAAGGGTAAGAAGCTATCCCAATGGCCCACCGAATTCTATCACACATGCACGAAGCATATCCTCCAACACCTTGAATCGTTCGCTCAGAAGACCATCGGTCTGAGGATGGAAGCTTTTTCCTGCGTATTTTGTTCGGGTCCTCTTCCGCGGTACCCCTTCCCTAATGGGATCGGGGGCGTGTGTGGGGTACTAAGGTCAAACCTAGTACCAAATTTGATGCAATTGTTTTCCAAAACTAGAAGTAAAAAAATGCGGTAACTATATTGATTGACGGATGTGGGAATCCGCAATCTCGAAACAACTTCTGGATGATAAAGTTTGGCGAATCTCTCTGCATTTGTAAGTTAACTTAAACCGGATGAAATGAGAGACTTCGCTTAAGCTTTCCACAATCACCAAAATGGAGTCGAACTTGGGGGGCCAAATGTCCTTTGGAAGACCACACCACGAGTCCATTGCGATTTCTCTCACCCCATTTCCATCCGGAATGGGCATGCTTGAAGTGTTCCTCCGGTGCGCTCTGTGTTCATACTTTACGTGTTGACCCAGATTGGACATTGGCAAGTAAAATCCACAAATATCACGCTTCATTCTTCTCCACCAAAAGGTTGCGTAGGTCACTGTACATCTTGTTGCACCTGGAATGTATCGAATACCTTGAACTATGAGCCTACTCTGTCAGAATAAGTGTTGATCAAATCATCGACGCGATGGGGTACAAATACCCTTCCCTTAATCCTCAAAACAGACCTTCTTCTCGACTTTGCTTCTTAGCCTCTCCTTGCAAACACATTTATTCGGATCCGGCTCAATTTTTCATCATTAAAATGCTTTCCTTCAATCTATCAAGGAAGGAAGATCTTGCCTCCACTACAAGCTAAAAATCCTCCCTTCCATTTACTTCAATCTAATAAGGTGTAGCCAGAATTGAACTTCTCTAGCCACAGATGGGCCGCATAGAAGCTGGCAAGTGAGCAGCTAGACTTCCATGCTTCCGCCTTTCTTACTTCTTAAACACTCCACTACAACATTTGCTTACCCGGATGGTACAAATAGTGATGACGTAGTAGCTTCAGTAGTTCCATCCCTCTCATCGCTCAAATTCAAATCTCTCATGAGTGAAGACATATGTAGACTACGATGATCGTGTAGACCTCACAATAACCTCCATAGAAATAGGTATCCATTGCTTTAGTGCAAACAGGCTTACCCCGGCACAAAATTCACAAATCCTGAGTTGGATAGTTACGTTCATGGCAGTTTTTAATTGTATTGAAGCATAGACAATCCATTCTTCTATGCATTAGACTGCACCCAAACACGAATAAGATGCATCACAATACACAATGAAATTCTTGCCTACACTGGCAAGGTGAGAATTGTTGCAGTTCAACAGAGTCTTGAGCTTCTGAAAGCCTTTCCTCACCTCATCCGACCATACAAATGGAAACCATTTTGCTAGTCAGTCGGTCATGTTGGGAAGCAATAGAAGAGAACCCTGAAAATCGGAGCGGGTAGTAGGTAGAGTTCGGGTAAGTTGGTAGTAGCTAGCTAACCCAACAAAGCTCCGTATTCTGACCACATTTAGAGGTCTTAACCAATTCTTCACTACTTCGATCTTAGAAGGGGATCCAACATTCCTCCATCCTTAGGAAACCGATGCCCCAAGAAGGGACACTGCATTTAGCCAAAACTCACACTTAGAGAACTGGCTCATAAAGCGTTTTTCTCCCTCAACGTTACAATACCATTCTCAAATGCGCCTCATGTCCTTCTTACTCTTGGAGTATATCAGTATATCACAATAAATTTACGATCACAAAGAGATCTAAATATGGTTTAAACATCCGCGTTCATCAACGCATGAACGCAGCAGGGGCATTCGTTAAGACCAAAAGACATCATACAAATTCGTAATGCCCATACCTGGTCCTAAAAGCGTTCTTTGGAATTCGCGTTGCTCGTATTTTTAATGATGATTAACCGGATACCCAGTCAGATAGAGAAGACACAAGCACCTTGTGTAAGCTGATCGAACAAGTCATTTATGACGAGGAAGGACGAGGATACTTGTTCTTTATGGTCACCTTGTTCACACTGCGGGGGTAAGTCTATCATCCATCCGAAAAACTCCCATTTTCTTCTTTACAAACAAAACTGGAGCACCCCAAGGAGATTGCACTTGGTCTAATCCTGCCGTTGCTCAACATTCTGGAGTTGGGGCTTTGTTTAATTTCTTAAACTACGCGGGGGCAATTCTTGTAAGGGGGTATAGAAAATGGTTGTACCCGGTCAAGATAAATACAGAAGTCAAATATCCTATCTGGGGGCATACCCGGAAGATCTGCAGGGATACATCAAGAAAACATCACGGACCACCGAAAAACGACTCAATCGCAGGGACTTGGGTAGTGTCATCCTTGAGATGTGCCAGGAAGCTAAACACCTTACTAACCATGGTTAGCACGAAGAAAGAGATGATTACGCACCGGATTGGAAGTGTAGTCACCCTCCCACACAACGGATCCTGTCCAGGCTTGGCTAACTCCCGTTTAGCATTACAATCCAGATCGCGAATTGCGGAGGAGAGCCAAGTCATAACCAGATTACATCCAAAATCAACCCCCATCCTAGGAAACCAAATCTACATAAGTGTTACTCCCCACAAAGTTCCACCAAACAAGACCTATATACCTTTTCAACACAACAGACTCACCACCGGAGTAGAAACACGAATCAGCGGGATCGAGTAATTCACAAATGTAAATTTAGACCTTAGCAAATGAGGAAGATTACATAAAAATGTGTATCCAGGATCACAAAAATACAGAAGCCATGCAATCACAAAAACCGAAGATTACCTGTGATGACAGCATCAGATGTTTCGCCCTCGATTCTCCCAGGGAAAGCATAACAATGGGCCCTTTCGTTTGTTGTTCGTTGCCCCTACCATTTGTGATGAGTGGCTCAGTTTGCCATCACCCCGGGACATTTTGGTGACCACCATTTACCTCGAACACCGTCCCCGGAATAACGGCCTCTCATGACCACCTCTCCTCTTAATGGGGGGTGCTATCGCCTGTTTTGGACAATACCTCTTGATATGCCCCGTTCCACACAAACCAGAACACCTCTTCGATTCAGCATAGGTATCTCAGGAATGTGACCGGTCTGAGGGGACCGCCAAACTACAGTCTGTAGTTAGGACTGAATGGGTGAACTGAAGTAATCCTCGGAAACCCTGTCCTTTAGAGTAAGAAACCATTAAAAATACACCTCCTTCGAAACCTCTCTGATGTCGATTGCCATGGTGAATTCATTCTGGTTCACTCCTTCCACCTTACAACGATCTACCACTTCTTGGAAGGATTTTGCCGTGGTTCGCTACCTGTTAGAAGGCGAAATTTCGCAACTATGATCTCAACCCCTCACAAAAACGGCGAATCCGTCGTTGGGGACTGAAAACATAGTTGGGTTGGCATATCTGGTGAAGTGCACGAAACTTAGCCTCATATGGCATTGGAGATAATCCTACCTTGCTCTAGGCTCAAAAAATCATCCCTTTTCCTATCCTAAAGACGGGGGATGGGGGGATTATACTTGTACAAACAACACATAGAGAATGAGGCCCCAAGTCATAGGTGGTGCCTCTGTTGGTTGACCATTCAAACATGTGACAGCCACCACATTTTTGGCCGTGCTTCCCCTTTGAAACTGATAACTCACGAAACCAACCACAACACCGTTTCAACTATAACCATCTTGTTGTAGTAGCTCATGAAGTCAACCAGAAAATCGTTAAAGCATCCTCAGATTCTGCAAACCTTGAGACTGGAGGTTTACAATTCAAGAATTTACTAAAAATTTAATGCTGATCATTCGGTCATTATAGGCCCAGTAGTAGTCAGACGTGGGAAGTTGGCCTATGTCCAGTGAAGGCATCCATTACGAGGAGCCATAGTTGGCTGCATGTTGTGTACCTCTGAAAAGGAGGTGTTGGTGCAGAAAAACATTGGGGGTGCCTGCTACCCTGATCAGACAAACCCACTACGCTAAGCGAGCACTTGAGTTGATCATATCTGTGGGTAGGTTTGGGGGAATCATCATTTGTACGGTTCAATTCTCCCCCATCCTACCTTCTCTTACTACCTCCTCAGCGGTGGAGGGAGTCCAGCAGCCCTAGCGCAAGATGGGCAGGTGCTCGTACCTCCTCTAGAGGGACGTCCTCACGACCTCTACGCGGCCTCTTGCCCTGTTGCACTCCGAGCTACAGCCCCAGTGGTGGTTCAGAGCATCTTGTCTTGCTGATTTGATGTTGGCGTAGTCGTTGCTCTAGTTCTAACCATCTGCGAAATAGAGTGAAGAAGTGTGAAGATGGTCAATACCAATTTGATATCACCTAGATACCAATTGGATCCAAGTAATAGCACGAAAGAAAGAAAGACAGAAGTGAATTTTCCTTAAAAGTCTTAAGCCCTCAAAGAAAAGTAAAGGCGTCCCACTTCCCCCTACGTTCTTTAAGACCCTACTAGACCATTCTTGTGTGATGAGACCAACGGAAAACCTAAGCTTTGATACCAGTTGTCACGACCCCCACAACAGCAGCCGCGACGGGCACCCAATACTTACCCCTCCTATGTGAGGGACCAACCATCTAAAAACCTATCATTTCATTAATAACAAACATAAAGCAATGCGGAAGACTTAAATCTCATAATAAAGACAATCGATAACGTTCTAAAATTCAACTTTCTAATTCCCAAATCTGAAAGTATCACCACAAAACCATCTATGATCAATTTACTAAACTAAGAGTATTCTAAGAGCTAAAACAAATAAAAGATAGTCGTGCCGACGAAAACTTCAAGGCATAAAGACATGAGGAAGGAGAAGATCCAGTCCAAAGCTAGAAGCATTAGCTCACCGAAGATCGGTCGTGACAAGACTGGCTTGAACTACTGTTGAGTCGAAGATGACGCACGTTTGTGCACTCCACAAAGAAAAAACAAAAGGAAAACATTAAAAGTAGGGGGGGTCAGTACAAACCACGTACGCAGAGGTAGAGGAGGGATCAGCGCCAAACTCAAATAGAAAAACAGTATATACACGTAGTAACATCATAAAATAAACTAAATTCCTTAGCATTGCAGCATTTACAATACAATAATATTGGTTACAACACCAAGCACATTCAGTGAGCGACTCACCGCCTCCTCATCATACTCGTTTGGGAAACATGTTCTTTAGATTGAGTATATAGTATCTTTCAGAGTCATTATGTTATTAACTCTCGTGGCGGGAACGGGACACTCCGCCCTCATTCTATCATGGGTGTCGGAACGTGACAATACGATCCTATATTTCTATCCTGGTGTCGAACGTGGACACTCCGATCTCATATTTTATTCCTGGAACGGAACATGGCACCCGTCCATATACTATCATGGTTGGGCAAGTGACACTCCGATCCTATATTCTATTAGGTAACGGAACGTGGGCACCCGATCCAATACATCTGGTGTGGAACGTGACACTCCGATCCTCATATTTTATCTGGTACCGGAACGTGGCACCCGATCCTCTATTTCTATCCTGGGTACGAAAGTGGCACCCGATCCCTAATTCATCAAGCTTCTTTATACCAAGTCATCATCAATCTCATTATATAATTTATCAAGCCTTCTTTTATACCAAGGCATCATCAGGAACAAGGTGAATTAGGGGTTTCATTAAGAGTTAAGATTCAATAGCTTATCAGGCTTATTTTAATCCAAATCATGCATATATATATAAGATCACATCATGCATACACGCAATTAAGCATATAGACAAGACTTAATAATTACTAGCAAACACAGATCAGTCGCTATTTAGAGTTTATATAGATAGTGTTATAAAAGAAACCATAACCTACCTCCACCGAAAGAATCGTGTCAAGCAAGCAAATTCCAATTTCTTGTTGCCTTGAGTTCCTCTCTCTCTCGACTCGTTATCCTTCGCCTTTTCGGTCTCTCTTGTTATTCTATTTCTTATTCAAAACCTCTTTCTTTACCCTAATTAATAATATATTACGAATAAAGATGGCAATAATAACCCACTAATTAAATTAAGTTACCTCTTTAACCCCCAAGTAATAGACTTATAACATCAAACTCTAACTTAAATTTAAGCAGGCATAGTCAAAAAAGTCCCTTAAAAAGTGTAAAGAAATCCGAACCAGACTGGATTGCGCAACGTGACGGGCCGTCGCGCCTGCGTACGTGTTGTTTGCTGTCCGTCACAAGTCAGAGACTTGGTTTTGAAGGTGGATGGCCAAGACTGGGCGCGAGCAGGGGTGACGGTCCGTCCTGCCATTCCGTCATGGACGTTCAGAGAGTCGGATTTTCAGCGGTTACAATCCAGATTTCTAAGTGTTTGAAACGACACCTCACGGCCGGTATGTCGTTCCTTGAAGGTCCGTCGTGGCCTAGTCACCTCTGCCAGGTCCAGAATAAATACTGTTGCTCTCAAAACGATAAACAGGTCGTTACACTTGTTTTTTATGTTTTAAGTTAGTTAAACATGTGTTAAAAAATAAAATTGTAGTTACACCTAATGTAATACCGCAGTCAGTGTAAAGGTTTGTTGTTCGGGGGAGCTTTAAAAGCCATTGCCTCGCAAAGGAGTTCAACTTCACAACAAAATGTGATAGGGTTAGGGACCTATAAACTTTAAGAGCAAAAAGGTGGAATCGACATTATGGCCACATAAACAAGAAAAATTTTATAGACATGTAATTATAGTAGGGGAGTATTTTTGGCAATACTTCCCTACCATAAAATACATCAACACCATATGATATACAAATTTAGCCATCGTTGAACAGTAAAGTTTTGCCTGCAACTAACAAACACCACTACTTGATATAAAACTTATAATATTACGGTCTTACCTGGCATAGAAAAAGCATCTACGTGCCTTTTTAGTTGTCATCGTCACTCTTCCAGCGGCTATAAATAAAGTTTTTGTTTTCTCTTTTAAGCTTTTTCGAATAAACTTTCTATTTGAAATAGAAGCCTCCATACACTAGGAAATTTCTGTTTGAGTATCTTTGTGTTATCCTTCTCAGAGTCTATTGTTTCAGGTGAATCTTCCACTTTTCTTTTCCCTAAATGTAAAAATAATTAATGATGAATTTTTCAAAAGATGAATGATGTGCCTATCAAAAGAAAATGTATTAGAAGCATAATAAATTTGTATTAGAAGTGTTGTTTAATCGAGGAGTTTAAAGGGAAAGGGGATTCCGGGAAGATATAAATTAAAGGGTTTTTTGATAATAGTGGCGCCATGGTGAAGACGTCACTAAGGTTTTCTGTATAATTATATGAATATTTTAAAATAGGCTAATCTTTCTAAAATGGTTTTTAAAACTTTTTTTTTATCAAACTATGAGAAACAGACCGTACTTGATGAGAAACATCAAGTTCAACGGATAAGACATCCTCAACCATCGGAATAAGATAAAGGGGGATACTCGCCTCTTAAAGTTAAAGGATTGAATTATATCTTCCTAGAATTATCATCACGAGTGCATGCCAATTGTTAATAAGAAGAAATGACATACCAAACTAAATCCATAAGAAGTTTATCTGGATGTTTAAAAAAAGGCCAACTTCTCACAACAACAGCCCGAGCACTGTTGAGATGGGACTAGGCTATAAATTATTGGAATTCTTTTTTTATCCGCATAGAGCTCACGAACAGATGAAAAAGCAGAAATTACCAAACGCCAGAAAGCTCACCTTTCACTTGGGAGAAAGAGACAATAGACATCACCCTTTCACCTAAGCAGGTGCAATTTCACCTGCCTGATATGGGAGAAGACAATCAAAAGGATAAGGAAAACGATATTAACGAAAGGAGAAAGAGAGGGGGTTAGGAGAAATAAAAAGGAGAAGGGACAGGAGCAAACCTGATAGACAGAAGACATCTCTCAACTGCTGGTGTTGGAGAAGAAACCCCTATTTTTAGGGGGTTGTAAGTTTTTTGGTTTCCTTTTTGTGTTTTCTATGATTATGAGTGTGACTACGTAAAAATACTAGCAAACAAATCTAGCGAAAATATGAAAATTGTCGCTACAAAAAAATATAATTAGCTACAACAAAAATTTTAGCGACAGAATTTCTATAACGACATAATTTAAAATTTTATAAAAAACTATATTTAGCATTCTAGAAACACTTTTTCGTCACTCATTCCGTCTCGCAATAGTATTATGAATTGTAACACCTTACTTTTTTGTAAAATGCGTATGAAATGTAAGGTGCCAAAGTTTTCCGCTATTATTTAGCGACAAAAAATCTACTCCGTCGCCAATCATTGCGACGTATAACTAAAAAAATTTTGTAATGTTTTCAACAAAATGGAAAAATTTGTTGTTAATCTGTGGTTATAGCGACGAAATGGTTCGTCGCTAATATCCGTTGCTAAACACTTGTTCTTTTTGATGAACATCCATATGTGTGGGTGCTTGCATATACATGTATATCTATCTCTGACAAAAAAAGATATATTAAAATTCCCTCTTCATGGAGTGTAGAGCTTCTTGGTGATAGAGAAATCACCCACAAACGTTAGGGTTTGAATCCATTTAAAACCCTTATTTCTTTAAGTTATTGGTGCACCTTAAGTCTCAATCTTAAGCTCATATTACTGTTATAGGACACAAATTTATGTTCTATTACGACATAAAGTTTTAGGACAACCACTATTAAGATGAAGAAATAAATATGTGTTAAGAAGTGGGCATTTAATAAAAACACAAACAATATATTTTTTCTAGATTTAATTACTAATGTAAGAAATTATAACTAAAAGAAGAGAATGATTCTTATTTAGTCCTAGAATCCACGGAAGCAAAAAGAAAAGTTATGGAAAGATAGTCACAGGTTTTAAGCATTAAATCATTTTTGTTTTAAAAGGCATTAAAATCTCTTTTGAACTACGAAGAAATAAGGACAACATTTTCTTTATATGTCCTAATACATCTAGAACTATTTGAAATGTATAAATATACCTTTTTTTGGTTGTTGAAGTGGTGTAAATAATGTTTGAAAGCAAAGACACAATAAAAAAATATTCAAGACGAAAATTAAAACTATATTAAAAACATATGTCTTTCTTATTAAACATTTTACCAGTAGTTAGTAAAAAAAACATAATTATTAAATAAACTCAGTGCTGGCTCATCTAATTAGTCGTCTAAAGCCATAAAAGAAGTTGGAGGCATAAATTTTATGACATTTTTTAACCTGAGACAAGTTATTTATTTCTTTTGATAAAAATGTTTTTATCATGTTATGATCTTTCCAAAACTTTTTGGACTTTTCTAAAGAATGGTAACCTAACATTTTGTTTATGTAAATAGGAGGAATTTTCTGCCACTTTATTGTAGTTTTTTTGGTCATAGATAGTCGAATTAAAATACATTAATTATGATTCATATTGAAGTTGTTTCATTAATACTATTTTTCGTCCTCCTACTTAAGGGAGATAATCTTTATGACAAGTCTAGTTATAAATGTAACGACGACAATTTTTTTTTCTATTTTGTTGACATTTTTTAAACACTTTGAAAAAATTTCTGCAAGGATGATTAAAAATTGATTTTCTCTTTCTTCCTTCTACAGGTTTCTTCTATAGATAAAGAAGAATGTCTTAATTCCAGTCTGACAGTTATTATTCTTGCACCTCTCAGTCCAAAAGTTCACAAAACAGCGTTGTAATGGTTCAAGTCCATTATATTTGATCTTTATTAACAAAACAATTTATTTATCATTATAGCTTTGTAGATGTTTGCCGTGTATCGAGAGGTGGACTAAGCTTAAATACTTGAATAAACTTCTTATGAAGTATGTTTCATTTCTAAAGTTTTTTCCTCCTATCTAATGAAGTTTAATCTTTTACTAAAAGTCATTGTAATTCTTGTATCTATTGCAATTTATTTTTTATATTTTGGTTTGTCTTTTTTTTAGTTAAAAATTTTCAGGAAGGATGATTGAAAATTTATCTTTTTGTCTCTTTTTATAGGCTTTTTCGTTATACTTGTGAAAAATTACTTGTGGTTTGTGTAAGATTGATAGCACAGAACAATAAATATATGATAACTAATACGCAACAATGTGAAGTTTGTTAAAAGACAAATGATATTGCTCTCTTCTTTGACACAGTAGTCTTATTTCTCATTCTTATGTACAAACATTGTAGTCATGCACCCTTCTAGAAATATTATTTTTAGAGACAATCATTTCACTTCTTTTATCACAGTTAACTAATTGCATATTTCTTGCTATTATTTTAGATTATAATAGGAGATAATTCTTCTGAAACAAATAAATGTAAAAAATACACTACAGGCAATGAATGTGCCACTGTAATGAACTGTGGCAGACCTTGACCTACATTATTAATGGTCATTACATTCAATATTGCTATTGATTTTCAAGGGGAATTACAATTGTCTCTAAATAAATTTTTGCCCGAACAGTAATAAACTCTTTGTTTGATCATGTTTTGTTATGGTTTTGACAAATAAGTAACAACTCTTTTTTGGTCTTCTTTCAATTAAATTTGTGAATGTATAAACTTGGATTAAAGTCCACATAACACTTTCTTTTGAAAAAAATATGTTAAGCAACGATTGTTAGGAAATAAGGTTTGTCTTTATTATTATTTGTAAAAATTTATGAGTTACAAGCACTGTATTAATTATTCTGGAGATTTAATATGTAGGTTGTAAATTATTTTTGATAGTTATCAAGTATGATGATATCGCGTACTCTCGGTTGATAATACATATAACCATAACAATAAATGGGGTGCAATTCCAAATAACTTTGGTTGGTGATATGAAACCAAGAAATAGTGTGACTATTCTGGGAGATGAGCAAAAACATTTGTGATACTAACATTTAGGGTAATAAGAAAGGGCCGAAGGTCCTCCATTCCGAATTAGTGAATTATGTTCTTTTATGGAAGTGATGTTTCCCCACTTTAAGTAGGAGTGGTGTTGTTCGAGCTTTTGTCTCTTCTTAACGTTTGATATTGTTTCATTATATGTTCTTGAATTCAGAACAAAAAAAATTCATTTACTTCTGACCAACTAGTTTCATGGAGATTTTTTACTGTTTTTCTTGTTTATACGTAAATCAGTCATCACACTATAATTCTTTTATAAAAATCAAAACAATAGCACTTTTATGAGTTGGATCCCTAAAGATAAATGATCTTGAAAACATACTGTGTTAGATCACACTGAATATTACCGATGATCAAGTGAGCTTAAAAAAAAAAAAAAAAAATTGACATAATTTAAATCATGTGCGAAGCTATATGAAGCATTTACCTAGTGATGGAGGAAAGAATTACATAATATAGTGAACAATTAATGTAGGACTATGGAAAAAACTTTATTTTTTTAAATACCTAAAACAAAGTAAACTCACATAAATTAAGGGGAAAAGAATATTAATGTTGGTTTTTTATAGAGAAATTGGCCGAGTGATATAGTTACTGAAAATTACTTTGATATGTCTACTCTATCCACTTATTATATTTCCATGTTACATTTTACACCTCAAAATTGTTAAATTTGATGATAGGTCAGTTACAAATTTAAATTTCTGATTTATTTTTCTTTTTTTAAAAAAAAAACGACATTTTTTTTATAGGGATACAGAAAAGACCAAGAGCTATCATTGTTGAATTTTATAGGACACAAAGTTCCTAATTTTAGCCCTTTGTATGTAAGGGCGAATATCAAGAAGATTTAATTTAAAAAAGTTTAGACAATAAATAAGTATTTTTCTGTCTTTATATATAAAATTTAAAGTACTCAACATAATGACTTTGTACATTGTAAGGCATTAATTTTTACTTTTTTATTTACCCATTTTTTAGCAAACCATGAAAAAAAAAAAAGTTGGATTGTTTTTAGTAGTGAGATGAATTCGATTATAGATTCATAAAATATTTTATCAGTAGTGTTATTGGAATAAAAGATTATAAACGACACTAATAAATAATTTCAACATATACACGAAAAATTGGTTTAGTTGGGGTATTGATCATAATATGCCCCGTTGTGGCTAAATTAATATTGATCCAATTAAAATTCAGTTTGAATCGGTCTTTATTCGTTTGTTATCTTGAAACAATATATTTCACAAATGAATCTAATTCTCTCAATCTTACATAGCAGAAAATCAAGGAAAAAAATAACGGATACAAGAAAAACTATTCAAAACTACCAAATAATTATTCTCTTTTGGATGAGTCGCCGATTATCTGAACAAATGTAGATTAGCATAGAAAGGATAATGCCTACAAGGAAAAATTGTAGATAGTATTTGTATTTACTATTTTTCTATAAAGTAAAAAATTAGCTAAAACAACAATTATTAAAGCATCACTAATTAAAATTACTAATTGTAATTTCATATAATAAAATTAGATTGTACCATATCTATTTTATTTTATTTTCAATAAATTAAATAGCTTTCATCATTTCATAGATTAATGTTTGCGCAACAAAAAACAAAGAACATTTCGGGATGGTGGAATCTATAAGTTTATCCTTTTATGTTTATTAGGTAATACCTCTACTCGATTCAATCCATGAAAATTATGTAGGCTTAGATAGGGCAAAGGGAGATTGTTTCATTTTTCTGAAATACGTTGTTCAAAAACTAGTATGTATATATATATATTATACTTCATTATTCGAAAATGTTATTGCTTTTACATGCCGTATCAGAACTGAAAACTTGCACTTATGATTTTCACTAATGAAGTAACTTTATCTGTTATAGAAGCGGACCAAATCATATTGTGGGGTGTACCACAATACTGCTCCAGCAAATTCTCAAAGACTACACCCCCAAATCAACACCTCCCCAACTCCACCATTCGCCACCCCCAGTACCTCCTTACTTACCACCACTCCCACCACCCAAGCTCTACCACGAACAAGCGCACCCAACACTACACACACCCCAACACCACTACTAACAAACCCCGCCTTCGACTCTAAACTCCCTCTGAATGGCCCACACATAGACATGTCCGCCCCCGCGCACGTCTCTATGTGTTACGGACGACTCACTAAGTCTCCTCACGGTTGTTATTGTTACCCCCCTTTCTATCTTGACGTTCTCCTATTACATGTTATATTCTATATTGGCAAAAAAAAAAAAATATAAATAACAACGCATTTTAATTAGATAGATTATCCTGGTGCTAGAGGATTGACCAACAAAACTTTAGGGTTTCAATCTAGCTAAAGCCATTATTTCTTTTTATGTTTATTGTGATATTCGGGGGGGGGGGGGTTGAGTTAATATCCCTTGGTCAACTAGAAGTAGTCGATAGTCGACTCACTGCATAAGTGGCATTAAAGAGAGGGGGAGAAAAATAGAAAGATCCACAAGATGGTTCTCACGAATCCTCAAGTGATAAAGCAATAGGGAAGACTTGTCAAGACATTAAGTCTTTTCAACACTTTCCCTGATACACGCCTTGAACCCTTCTCCAGTTGATGCAATATTTTTGTAGCAGGAACGTAGAAAAAAAAATACCTAACAGTAAGGGATATTACTCAAGTATCCCTCTGGGAGTTAGAGGTGTCGCACGTATGTGAGAGAATACGGTTCTTGTAAAAACTAGATAAGGGTCCCTAAGTCCGAAATGTCAGAGTCGGGTTCAACAGTGAAACGCGCTTTGCAAATTTACGAATAAACCTAGTGTACTTTAGTACCAAACACATCTTGAATAGATTTCATGATTGATTAAAAAGTGTTTAACCAACACGAACGATTCTAACTTACCACTGTTGGTAAGTTTTGAAGAGTCCACAAGAGCAGGTGAATGATGAAACACGCGTCAAAAATCTTAAGAACACACCAAATAAAAAGAGAGACATTTTGTGAGCATTGACATAGGAGCTTAGCGGGCAGTGAGTTCCTTTAATTGACTGAGATCAACAACAGGACCTGAAACAATAGGGAAAGAGTTTTGAAGGATTATACATGTGTTTTTGTTTGATAGCTAGAACCATCGCGGTCCACATGGGAGAGAGGGAGCCCAATATTGAGAGAGGTTTCTTTGCTACTTTCTGCTAGTAGTAGAAGCTACATTTTTGAGTATTCGAAGAGACGAGTGGTGGCACTTCGACCGATAACATGAAGCGAACAGAGGATTTATTTAGTCATGGAGCGATTTTGTCATGGTGTCATAAAAAGTTAGGAGGAGAGTGAAGGAGAGGTAAATAAAAATAAAACGGAGGAGAGAACAGAAAGGGGATCAGACAAGAACGGGAAGGGGATTGAAAGGAAAGAAGCGGAAAAAAATAAGCGGAAAGAGGCGGCGGAAGGAAAATAGATTTTAATTACTAACAAAAAAAAATGAGGGAAAACACATTAAATTCATAAGGAAATAAAATGAATAAACATTAAAAAAAATGTAATGAACAGAAAAAAGGGACAGCATTAGCCTCAAAATGCCACAAACCTCATCAGAAACAAAGCGAACCGCCAAAAGGACAGGGCCGATGACAAACAAAAGCAAAGAGAGCACGAGCCGTCCCACGAAAAGTCAAAAAAAACAAAAAAGCCAGCTCCAACAAAAAATGTGCAGGGAACAAAAAACTATAACGCTAACTACGAGACACCATTGACGACAAAAGTACCACACCAAATGCCACCCAACACCGAGGGAAGCAGGGGGGAGAAGCAGTAAAAAACAAAACGAGGAGGGAGAATTAAAAACCAAGAGTAGCATAGAAAGTAAACAGGCGTGGGCAAAAATAAAAAAAAATTAAGATATAGGACACCAATAACAAATAAAATAAGGGAAAGGTTTAAAATTAAGCTTGAAAAAAAAGGAAAAGGTAAAAAAATGAAAAAATGTAAAATGAATATTGAAAAAAATGTTGTACAAATATTTTAGTCAACACAGTTATATGCCCAAGGCGATATTGAGATGCCAAAAATCTTCTCAAGAGAGGATTTAGTAAAAATATCAGTTCAATGGATTTTTAGAGTCTACAAATTAAAGAGTAATTAAAATCACCCCTTCAACATGTCACTAAAAAATTGATGCTTTATGTCGATATCATAATGATATACAATATATTTAGAAAGAAAAGTATTATCACAGGATAGTCGGGACAGTTTCATAGGAGAATCATAATAAGTAATTGAATGTATCCATCCATAAATTTGAGCTACCAAAACTTACAACCACTAAGTATCAGATTCGTTGGAGGATAAGGCAAACCGAAGCTTTTTTCTTGCTCTGCATGAGACCAGAGATGTGTCCTATGATTTGGCAGGTTCCACTAGTGATTTGTCGTTAATTTTGTCACTTCCAAAGTAGGCATTTGAATAACCAATTAAATGACAATTGAGCTATAAGGAGGATACCATAGTCCTACTCTTTGGTTACAATTAGGTTGCGGGTTGATTCATTTTACTGCCGTGAGAGTGATTATCGAAGAACTATAAATCGTTTGTGCAAACTTGATAATTATACATTATATAGGATCGAGATGACTGTAAGGTATAATAATGAGCCAACGATAAACTTATACACTGTTCAAAATGATCACTTCAAGGACACGGGCGGGACTCATTGGTGGCTTTTTTCGGTCCCAAAGGCTTTGCACTTTCGAGTCCTAACATCTTATAATTCCTTGGTTTACTTTTTGACTAATTAATGTTCTTTTAGTTGACTGGTTAATTGATGTTCGAGAAAGAATGTGAGTTCTCAATAAGGACTATCATTTTCAAACTTTCCTTTCATTAGATTTGCAAAATCTCACAAAAAGAAGCATAGAACTTCAAAAATATATATGAACATAGATTTGGACTATAAAAAATGTATAACCAGTAACGTAATTAATAGAGTGTGTAAATTTTCCCCTAATTATTTTTGCGAGTAACAACGAACTCAATCTTTACACAGCTTTCTAGCTTGTTTGAGTTGTAAGATCATTGGTGAAAGTTATAAACAAAAATAGGGACAAAGAAGATTTTCAAAAAACCGGGGGGTTGAAACTATTCTTTTTATAAAAACGATTAAATAATGCACTTTTCACATCCATTGAATTAGTGTTGTAAAATGCTTGAAAGGGAATCGAAAGTAAATTCGAATAGATTATAACTTCCACATGGTTGCAAAGTTTCATGTAGTCAAACCTTGTGTTGTTGTTAGGTGTCTTTGAGCGACTTAACATGCTTTGTTCTAGTAAACTTATCCCTTTTCATCTAGTCGTTTTAGAAATTGCCATTGATGCCAATAAACAAAATAATCTTTTAGTCTTCCTATGCGGTCCATACGGATGTCTCTTCAAATTGAGTTGAGTTCTTCTTCATTGCTTTGACACCAATGATTCGATTCCCATTGCTTATTTAGTCATTTAGGTTCCATTTGCGATACAATGGAATTTTTTTCATCAGATTATCGAGAATTAATTTTCAGGATAAATAATTAGTAGTATGTGCCCCTGCTTTTGGGAATATTCGATCTGTAAGCTGGAGAAGTCGACTTTGCTTTTGCAGTAGTTGACTTCAGTATGAATTTTCGGAACTGATATCTGCAGTATTTTACACTATTTGATGGGGGTGATTTTTTCGTTCACCTCCTTAATTTCTTGCATTTTTGGTGAGTTCTCCTCAATTGACAACATCCACATATTCATTCAATATTTAAGCATTGATTAAAATCATGAAAGGTTCTATGATAGGAGTATATCCTTAAGAAAATACTTCGTCACCCCTTGGATCGAACTTACAAAGATGGCTATTAACGTTGTTGTGGATGAAACACTTGCATCCGAAAGGATGAAGTAGCTATGTTTTGTTTCCTAATCTCCACAGTTTCATAGGAAGTCTTCTTCATTAAAGGTTAATTAACCATCATAAAGAATGTGGACATGTAGTGCTCACTACTTCTACCCAAAAGGATCTGGTAAACTTCAACCACAAAGCATTGTTTTCTTTTGTATCTTGTAGAATCGATTGTTTTGTGTTCAAACATTACACATTTCTTAAATATGTTTGAACGCCGATGTAACCTCTCAAATCTAGTTACCATAACATTAAAAATTTCTCCAGATTAAATTGAACTTAATAATGATAATTTAAAGATGATGAGTAATTTGTATGAAAAATAACGGGCAATCTTTACTAAGAAGAGTAGAGAAGTGGTGTGTTTTTTAAAGAGTACTTAAAGTCAAGAAGAGTAAATACCAGAACGAAATAAGGAAATTATCATGATTAGTTTCTTTAGTGGTTTTTAGGATATAAAATGCCGCGGTTAGGGTCCTTTTAAATCATTTTCTTTAGAAATTTGAATAAATGTACTCTTTTATCCCTTTTATAAATTTTATTTTGACAATAGCTCTCTTATATTTAAATGATTTTTTTTAGATTTCTATGAGAAAAAAATGAAATTATTCGTATGTTAAAATGAAAATTTGTAGTTTAAAAGTACATCAATATAAAATGTAAAAAATTTTTTAAAAACACATTATACGTTATATTAATCAATGAAACATAGATAATGAAAATGTTGATTTATTTATTCGGTTTGGTGGTGGCCGAAAAATGGCTTGAGAATCGCAACCTTTAGCTATTGTTTTTTTTATGACAATGGAATCGGTCCCTAAATTTATGTCTCCACTAATAAGGTTTTTTATTACAAATGTATTGGAATCTTATTTTCTATGAATTATTATTTCGCCGCAAGTGATTTTTTTAATATTTATTGTGAAGTAGGCAAATGAAATTCTAAAATTTTCAAAATTGCAATAGCTAATGGTATCTTTTCGGCAAACAATGGAGGTTAACCATTTGTCTTATTCTTTGTTCTTTTCCTAGAAAAATGTAAATTTGACAATATTTTGTTCATTTTCAAATATTTCAGTGCGTGGATTTCGTTGCATGTAGGATCTACCATGGTCGAAGATAAACTCCTCCCGTAGGAAAATATTCCATTTTCATTTTATTTTTTTCTTCAAATTGACTAAATAGAATATCTTAAATACAATTAGTGCTTTCTAATAACCCTTATACGTTTGTTTTGTCAATATCACCCTTATTTTTTGAATGTGGAACAGCTTAATTAGCCTTTCAATTCATTTATGATAAGCTTCACTTTTTGTTACAAATAGAAGGATTCTAATTATTATTTCTCCAAATTAATCTTAACTTCAAAACAAATGATCATGCCGTTTGACGAGACGATATTGAATGATTAATTTAAAAGATTTGAAGAAATCTGTATGACAAACCTAATTCCCTTTTAGTTAAAATAGATAATATTATTATATCAAAACTATGTATATAGTTACATTAGGTTCATTACACAAACATTTGTCAAAGTAACAGGGAAATGTAAATATCAATTATAACGTGATAAATTGGGTAATTTATATAATACTTCAATGAATTTGTTTCAATTTCCACATGAACAGGGTATGATAAAAGTGATAATTATCATTTAATAATGTATTTTTTAGTTTCTCCATGATATATGAATTAAAAGTGATTTTCTTTCCTTTTATAATTTGTTTTTTTGGTGAAGTTCTTGTATTTAAGTGTGGAGTAGAAGAATTTATTTTTTCAGATCTATTATATGTACGAAAAAATTAAAATATCTATCATTTGTTAAAAATATAAATGAAAAAATATATCTCATTAAAAATAACCATAATTTATAAGATTTGTGTTGATCATTGATTGCCATGACGTCGGAAAATGACATTAAAGTTGCACCTGATATTTCTAGGATGGGAAGATGCGGTTTATGGATGTTATTCATGGAGAAGTTTGACTAATCAAAAGAAATTATTAATTTTGTGTTTCATTGTCGAATTAATTACACTTAAATGTGATTTTTTGTATTATAAGTCGCAAATATCTATGTTTGTGAAATGGATGCATTTCATTAAAAAGAAAGTTTTCGTAGGACCATTAAGTGGAGGTTTTTTAAACCAATTCCTTCTTATTTGTAAGTTAATTTGATAATATTTTGCTCCCATTTAAAATGATTTAACAATGTGTTGTCTTGGTTGCAAAAGATCTAGCTTTGGCAAGGAAGGAAAAAACAATAGCTTTTACGTTGGGGTGAATCGAAAAGAGAAGGAGCTGAATTTTTTTCACTCCAAAATTTTTCTACGTTGTCAATTATTTAAAAGAGATAGGAAAAATTCCAATTACTTGTTCTGAATACCCTGTTCTTTCTACATTTTAATTAAATAATTTATGTGTTAAATTAGGAATGAACTTCTCCATCTAGAAGAATAACTAAAGGAAAGACATAAATAATTTGTAGTGTCAATATTGGTTATTCTTTTAAAGTTCCCGTAAAAGTGGAGGGAAGGAGGAGGAAGGGATAAGGAAGGAAAGGAAATGATATTCTCGTGCTACTTTAAAAAAAAATATAAAATAAAACAAAATAGCCAGAAGAAGGGGCTTATAGAAGTGGGAAAGTGGGCTTATAAGAATATTAAAAAACATATTTTGTTCATTTCTTATGTTTGAAAAATGAAAGACCTCTTATTTTTTAGATTCATCAAAAAATTTAAAATATAAAAGAAAGTTGGCAAACACATATAAGTTTGCTTAACTCGGTTTTAATGCTTCGATAAATTGTTTTGTGTTGATTTTATTCATTAGAATTTTGCTTCGAGATATGGCACCATAAAATTTGCACCGCTTGATTTTGTTACAATGAATAAATTACAGTTTGGATGTCCAGAGTGAAAGGTTTTTTATCATTGATCTATTTCCTTATTTTGAATTAGTAATATATAATTGCGATTTTTAACGAAAATTATATAGGTAGGTGGATGGAATTTTAATGTGTGCTGAATCTTCAAAAACAACAATGTTGTGAAAACCTTAAGCGAGGTTGGATATTTTTTTCCTTATTCTTTGGAATTAAAATTGGATCTTAACGGACTGTTAGTCGTTTGTAGCAGCCAGATTTTATTTTTCGGAAAAATAGGCTGATGCGACGGACCGCGACGGACCGTCATGGGCTGCGACGGACCGTTCGCAGGGTCTCGTTTCAAAACACTTGGAAAAAATTGAAATTGGTAATGAAAATCGACTCTCTGACCGTCACGACGATTGGAGATGCAGGACGGACCGTCACAGGGCGTGACGGACAGTCACAGGACCCTAGAGTGGAAATCGAGTCTCTGACGTTGCGACGACTGCAGTGACGGACATGCCAGGGCACGACGGGGCGTCAGCAGGTTGCGCAATCCCAGTCTGGGTCGGATCTTTATACGTTTTTAAGGGACTTGTTTGACTTCCTGCCTTAATTAAAGTTAGAGGGTTAATGTTAATAAGTCTATTACTTGGGGTTAAAAGAAGGTAACCTTAAGTTAATTAGTGGGTTATTATTGCCATCTTTATTCTTAATTATATTTAATTAGGGTAAAGAAAGAGGGTTTGAATAAGAAAAATAGAAGAAGAACAAGAGAGACAGAAAAAAGAGAAGAGAACGAGTAGAGAAGAGAGAGACGAAGAGGAAGCACAGGATTGGAGAATCTTGTTGATGCAATTTTCGGTGGAGGTAGGTTATGGTTTTTTTACACTATTCGTAGTAAACTCTTATAGCGAATGATATGTGTTGGGTAGTATTATTAAGTCTTCTATATGTTAATTGTGGCGTTGCATGATGTGATTTTATATATATATATTATATATGATTGTGATAAATAAGCATGATGAAGCCTATTGAATCTTAAAACTTGAAGAAACCCTAATCTACTTTGTTAATGATGATGCCTTGGTATAAAAGAAGGCTTATGACAAAGTAGTGAGATTGGGATCGAGTGTCACGTTCCAGAAGGATGAATATAGGATCGGGTGCACGTTCACTACCAGGATGAATATGAGGACGATCGAGTGTCACGTTCCGACACAGGATAGTATATGAATCGGTCGGTGCCAGTTCGGTACCAGGATAGAATATGAGGAAGTGTCACGTTCGACACCAGGATAGTATATGGATTCGGCGTGCCACGTTCCGGTACCAGGATTAGAATATGAGGATCGGAGGTCACGTTCCGACACAGATAGAATGATCGGTGGTGCCACGTTCCGGTACCAGGATAGAATGAGGAGCGGAGTGTCACTACCACACGAGAGTAAACATAATGAATCTTGAAAGATACTAATATACTCAATCTAAAGAACATGTTTCCCAAATGAGTATGATGAGGAGGCGTGAGTCCTCATTGAGTGCTTGGTGTTGTAACCAGGATTATGGTAATTGGAAATGCTGCATGCTAAGGATATTAGTTGATTTTGAATGTTACTTGATATATAATGTTTTCTATTTTGAGTTGGCCGATGATACCTACTCAGTACTTGTGGTTGTACTGACCCCCTACTTTTATGTTTTCTTTTTGTTTATCGTGGTATGCAGAAAACGTGCCGTCATCTTCGACTCAACAGTAGTTTCAAGCATCTTCGTCACACCGGATCTTCAGGGTGAGCTAATGCTTCTAGCTTGGACTGGATCTCCTCCTCATGTCTTGATGCCTTGAAGTTTCGGCACAGACTAGCTTTATTGTTTTAGCTTCTTAGAATACTCTTAGTTAGTTAAATTGATCATAGATGTTCTTGTGGTGATGACTTCCAGATTTGGGGAATTAATAGATGTGTGAATTTTAGAAGTTATGAATTGTCTTTTATTATGAGTTTAAGTCTTCCGCATTGCTTATGTTGAATTAAATTGAAATGATAAGGTTTAATGGTTGGTTCGCTCACATAGGAGGGTAAATTGGTGCCAGTCGCGGCTCGGTTTGGGTCGTGACAAACTTGGTATCAAAGCATAGGTTCGTTGGTCTCATCACACAGAACAGTCTAGTAGGGTCTTAAAGAACGGTAGGGGGACGCCTTTACTTTTCTTTGAGAGGCTATAAGACTTTTAGGAAAATTCCATTTTTCTTTCTTCTTTCGTGCTATACTTGGATCCAATTGGTTTATAGGTGATACAAATTGTATCTACCATCTTTCACTCTATTTCGCAGAGGTTAGAACTAGAGCAACGACTACGCCAACCATACATCAGCAAGACAAGATGCATCTGAACAGACACTGGGCTGTAGTCGAAGTGGAACAGTGGCAAAAGGCCGCGGTAGAGGTCGTGGGAGGACTCCTCTAGAGGGAGGGACGAGCACCTAGCCCATGCTGGTCTAGGGCGGTGACTCCTCCACCACTGAGGAGTAGTAAAGAAGGGAGGATGGGAGAATGAACAAGTACAGAATGAGGAAATCCACCCCAACCTACCCCAGAGATGATCAACAGTTCTCGCTTATCTTAGTGGGTTTGTCTGATCAGGGTCAGGCACCCCCAAGTTTTCTGCACCAACACCTCCGTTCAGAGGTACAACATGCAGCCACTATGGCTCCTCGTATGGATGCTCATGACATAGGCCACGTTTCCCGTCTGACTACTGGGCCTATATGACAATGATCAGCATGAAATTTTCAGTAAGTTCTTGAAATTGAAACCTCCAGTTCAAGGGTGCAGAATTGAGGATGCTTACGATTTTCTGGTTGATGTCATGAGCTACACACAAGATGGGTATAGTAGACGGTTTTGGTGTTGAGTTCGTGAGTTATCAGTTTCAAGGAACGCCAAAATGTGGTGGGGGTCACATGTTGAATGTCAACCAACAGAGGCACCACCTATGACTTGGGCCTCATTCTCTAGTTTGTTTTGGAAAAGTTATCCCCGTCACTTGAGGGATAGGAAAAGGATGAGTTTTTGAGCCTAGCAAGGTAGGATGTTTGTCAATGCATATGAGGCTATAGTTTCGTGGCACTATCAAGATATGCCACCCAACTATGTTCAGTCCAACAAGAGCGGATTCGCCGTTTGTGTGAAGGGTTGAGATCAGAGTTGCGAATTTCAAGCCTTACAGGTAGCGCGCTACGCAAAATCCTTCCAAGAAGTGGTAGTTCGTGGTAGAGGGGAAGGAGTGAAGCCATATGAATTCACCTGGCATACGAAGTCAAAGAGGTTTTGAAAGGGAGGTGAGTTTAATGGTTCTTACTCTAGAGGACAGGGTTCTCGAGGTTACTCAGTTCGACCCATTCAGTCTCACTTAAGACTGTAGTTGGGGTCCACCTCAGACAGGTCAACACTTCCCTGAGAGACCTATGCGTGATCTAGAGAGTGTTATGGGTGTGGGGGAGACTGGGCATATCAAGATGGTATTGTCCAAAACAAAGAGAAACCCCAACGCTAGAGGTAGAGGTGGTCATGGCAGAGGCCGTTATTCTGGGGGAGTTGTGGCCGAGGTAATGTTGGTCACCAAAACGGCCAGGGTGATGGGCAAACGGAGCCACTCATCACAACATGAAGGGGCAACGGGCAAACAAACGAAAGGGGCCAGTTTATGCTTTCCCGGGAGATCAGAGGAGAGGAAGACATCTGATGCTGTCATCACAGGTAATCTTCTGGTTTTGGTATTGCATGGCTTCTGTGTTTGATCCTGGATCCAAATTTTCTTATGTATCTTCCTCATTGTAATGGTTCTAATTTACATTGTGAATTACTTGATACGCCTATTCGTGTTTCTACTCCGGTGGGTGGAGTCTGTGGTAGTTGAAAGGTATATAGGTTCTGTTGGTGGTGAACTTGTGGGGAGCAACACTTATGTAGATTGGTATCTTAGAAAATGGTTGATTTGATTTGAATTCTGGGTATGACTTGGCTTTCTCCGCAATTTGCGATCTTGGATTGTAATGCTAAAACGGTGACGTTAGTCAAGCCTGGGACAGATCCGTTAGTGTGGAGGGTGACTACACTTCCAATCCGGTGCGTATAATCTCCTTTTCGTGCTAAGAAAATGGTTAGTAAAGGGGTTTAGACTTCTTGGACATCTCAAGGATGACACTACCCAAGTACCTTCGATTGAGTCGATTCGGTGGTCCGTGAGTTTCTTGATGTGTACCCTGCAGATCTTCCGGGTATGCCCCAGATAGGGATATTGACTTCTGTATTGATCTTGAGCCCGGTACCGCCCCATTTTCATACCCCCTTCTAGAATGGCCCCCCGGAGTTAAGAGAATTAAAATCCCAACTTCAAGAGTTGTTGAGCAAAGGCTTCATTAGACCAAGTGCATCTCCTTGGGGTGCTCCGTTTTGTTTGTAGAAGAAAAGGATGGAAGTTTTTCGGTGTTGCATAGACTACCGGCAGTTGAAAGGTGACCATAAGAACAAGTATCCTCTTCCTCGCAGATGACTTGTTTGATCAGTTACAAGGTGCTTTCTCTTCTCTAGATTTACTTGAGATCCGTTATCATCAATTGAAAATACGGGTAAACGGATGTGCCAAAGACTGCTTTTAGAACCAGGTATGGGCATTACGGAATTTGTAGTGATGTCTTTTGTCTTACGAATGCCCTACTGCGTTCATGAGTTTGATGAACGGGATTTTAAGCATATTTGGATCTCTTTGTGATCGTATTTATTGATGATTATACTGATATACTCTAAAGTAAGAAGGAACATGAGGAGCATTTGAGAATGGTATTGGAAATGTTGAGGAGAGAAAAAGCTTTATGCCAAGTTTCTAAGTGTGAGTTTTGGCTAGATGCACGTGCCTTCTTGGGGCAGTGGTTTTAAGGATGGGTGATGGTGGATCCTTCTAAAATCGAATAGTGAGAATTGGGTAAGACCTACTAATGTGTCAGAAAATAAGGAGCTTTGTTGGGTTAGCTAGCTACTACCGCCGATTGTCAGGGATTCTCTTTCTATTGCTTCCCAACTGACGAACTTGACTAAGCAAAATGTTCCATTGTTGGTCGGTGTGAGTGTGAGGAAAGCTTTCAGAAGCTCAAGACTCTGTTGACTACCGCCACCTATCCTTACCTGCCAGTGGAGGGTAAGAAATTCAGTGTTATTGTGATGCCTCCTATTCTGGGTTGGGTCAGTGCTAATGCAAGAGAAGAAATGTATGCTTTATGCTTCAAGACAATTAAAAGTGTCAATGAACGTAACTATCCAACTCATGATTTGGAATTGGCCACGGTAGGTTTGCACTAAAGCAATGGAGACACTATTTATATGGGGTTAAGTGTGAGGTCTATACGGACTCATCGTAGTCTACAGTATGTCTTCACTCAAGAGATTTGAATTTGAGACAGAGGAGATGGATGGAACTACTGAAGGACTACGATAACTATTTTGTCTCATCGGGGAAGGCCGAATGTTTGAGTGGATGCTTTAAGTAGAAAGGCGGGAAGCATGGGAAGTCTACTCACTTGCAAGCTTCTAGACGCCCTTAGAGAGGGAGGTTCAGATTCTGGCTAATACCTTAGATATTAGAAGTAAATGAAGACGGGAGGATTTTTAGGCTTGGTTGTGGGAGGAACTTCCTTCCTTGATAAGATGAAGGGAAACCATTTAATGATGAAAATTGATCGATCCGAGATAAAGTGTTGCAAGAGAGGTAAAGAAGCGACAATCATGAGAAGGTGTTTTGAGGATTAAAGGAAGGGTATGTGTACCCCGCGCGATGATTGATCAACACTATTCTGACAGAGGCTCATAGTTTCAAGGTATTCGATACATCAGGGTGCAACCAAGATGTACCGTGACCAAAGCAACACTTTGGTGGAGAAGAATGAAGCGTGATATTGTGGATTTTATTCGCCAAATGTCCAAATTGTCAACAGTAAAGTAGAAACCAAGGCCCGGAGGAACACTTCGAGAATGCCCATTCCGGAATGGAAATGGGAGAGAATGCAATGGACTTCGTGGTTGGTCTTCCAAAGACAATTGGGCAAGTTCGACTCCATTTGGGTGATGTGGACAGATTAACTAAGTCTGCTTATTTCATTCGGTTAAGGTGACTTACAATGCCAGAGAGTTAGCCCAAACTTTACATTCAGAAGTTGTTCGATTGCATGGAGTTCCATATCAATCATATCAGATAGAGGTACGAAGTTTACTTCTAAGTTTTGGAAAACATTGCATGCGGAATGGGTACTAGGTTGGATCTTAGTACTGCGTTCCATCCTCAGAACCGACGGTCAGTCTAAGCGAACGATTCAGGTGGAGGATATGCTTCGTGCAGGTGTGATAGAATTCGGTGGCCATTGGATAGCTTCTTAACCTTAGCGGAGTTTAGTTTCATACCAATAATACTATCACTCAAGCATCGATATGGCTCCCTTGAAGCATTGTATGGTAGGAGATGTAGGTCCCCCATTGGTTGGTTTGATGCATTCGAGGTTAGACCTTGGGGTACTGATCTTTTGAGGGATTCGAAGAAAAAGTGAAATCTATTCAAGAGAAGCTCTAGCGGCGCAAATAGACAAAAAAAATAGGCGGATCGAAAGGTTAGAGACTTAGAGTTCATGGAGGGTGTGAACAAGCTTGTTGAAAGTTTCGCAATGAAAGGGGTTGATGGGTTTGTGGTAAAAGAGGCAAGCTAAGCCAAAGGTACATTGTCCCTTTTTTTTTTTGANAGAGAGTACTTAAGCGAGTAGGGAGGTGGCTTATGCGTTAGGCCTTGCTCCAGGGCTGTCCGGGAGTTACATCCGGTATTCCTGTGCTCGATTATTGAAAAAGATACCATGGGGATGGAAAAACTACATTATTCGTTGGGATTCAGTTTTGTTGGATGAGACTTTGTCTTATGAGGCGGGAACCTGTTGCCATTTTAGATAGAGAAATTCGCAAGTTGAGGTCAAGGGAGATTGCATCTATAAAATTCAATGAAAGAATCGACCCGTGAAGAAGCACTTGGGATAAAGGAGGCAGATATGCGAGAAAGAGGATACCCACATGGTTTACAGATTTAGGTATTCCTTTCGACCCTAGGTTTTCCTCCTTGTGATCGTTCGGCGGACGAACGATCGGGTAAATTGCGTATCTCTTGTAACGACCTGTTTAGTGTTTGAGCAGCAGACTTTATTTTGGAAAAACTAGGCTGAGGCGACGGACCCAGAGACTCGCACGTCCCCATGGGCTGCGACGGGACCGTCGCGGGTCCGTTTCCAAACACCTTGAAAATCTGAAAATGGTTAACTGAAAATCGACTCTCTGACCGTCACGACGAAGATGGCAGGACGGACGGCACAGGCGTGTACGACAGTCACAGACCCTATAGTGGAAATCGAGTCTATACGGTTGCGACACGAACGGCAGGGACGGACCGGCGCAGGCACGACGGGCCGTCGCAGATGCGCAATCCCAGGTTGGGTCGGATTTCTATACGTTTTTAAGGGACGTTTTGACTATTCCTGCTTAATTATAAAGTTAGAGGTTAATGTTAATAAGTCTAAGTAATTGGGGGTAATAAAAGATGGTAACCTTACAGTTAAATTTAGTGGGTTATATTGGCCATCTGTTCTCTTATATATGTTAAGTAGGGTAAAAGAAAGAGGGTTTGAATAAGAAAAAAATAGAAAGAACAAAGAGAGACAAAAAAAGAAAGAAGAGAACGAGTAGAGAGAGGAAGAGGAGACGAGAGGATAGCAAGGATTTTGAGAAGAAAGCTTGTTGATCGCAATTCTTCGGTGGAGGTAGGTTATGGTTTTTACACTATCGTAGTTAACTTTAATAGCGAATGATATGTGTTGGTAGTCCAGTATTATTAAGTCTTCTATATGCTAATTGATTGGTATTGCATGATGTGATTTGATATATATATATATATATATATATATAATATATATGATTGTGATAAAATAAGCATGATGAAGCATTGAATTTCGTAAATTATTGAAGAGAAAACCTATCTCCCATTTGTTAATGAGGGATTGCATGTATAAAAGAAGGCTTAATGAACGAAAGTTAGTGAGATTAAGGGATCGGAGTGTCACGTTCCGACACCAGGATAGAATATGAGGATCGGGAGGTCACGTTCCGGACACACAGGAAGTATAAGGATCGGGTTTGCCACGTTACCCACCTCCTGGGGTACCAGGATAGAATATGAGGATGGAGTGGTCAAGTTACGACACAAGGATAGTCATGGATCGGGTGCCACGTTCCCGGTACCAATGATAGATATGAGGATCGGATCGTGTCACGTTACGGACACCAGGATAGTATTATGGATCGGGTCGCCACGTCCCGGTACCAGGAATAGAATGAGGAGCGGGGTATAGTGTAACGTACCGACACGAGAGAGTAAATAATATAATGAATCTTGAAACATACTAATATAACTCATCTAAAGAACATGTTTCCCAAATGCGTATGTGAGGAGGCGTGAGTCATCATGGAGGTGATTGGTGTTGTAACCAAGGATATGGGAATTGTAATGAGGCCATGCTGTAAGGATATTAGTGATTTTATGCTGTTACTTTGATATATTACTGGTTTTATTTGCAGTGGGCCGATGATTACCTACCTCAGTACTTGTGGTTGTATGCCCCCCTACTTTATTGTTTCTTTTTGTCATATCGTGCTAGGCAGCAAACGTGCCCCGTCTGACCCCGACTCAACAGCTAGGTCAAGCCAAGTCTTCGTCACACCGGATCTTCAGGGTGAGCTAATGCTTTCTAGCTTGGATGGATCTCCTTCCTCAGGCTTGATGCTTGATGTTTCGGCACAGACTAGCTTTTATTTGTTTTCGCTTTTAGAATACTCTTAGTTAGCTTAAGTAAAATTGATAATTAGATGTTCTTGTGTGATGGGACTTCCCAGATTTATGGGGAAATTAATAGATGTTGAATTTTAGAAGTTATTGAATTGTCTTTTTATTTATGAGTTAAGTCTTCCGCATTGCTTTATGATATTAAATTGTGAAATGTTAAGGTTTAGATGGTAGGTTCCCTCACATAGGAGGGTAAAATTGGTGCCAGTCGCGGCTCCAGTTTTGGTCGTTCGTGACAAAAAAGTTGATTGATGTTTTGTTGTCTGTAAATTATTTTAATATATTGTATGTTTTTTACATGTATAGCGTACATGGCAACGAGCTCAGTTAGATTATTGGCCAAACGACAAGAGATGGTTAGTTAGTGTTCATCTATTTTTTTATTTTGTAAAAAGTTATGCATATCTAACGTACTCTCATTTTTACATTCAAATATTAATGGTTGATTATTTTCTTTTCAAATATCAAATTTATTTATGTATGTGCTAATTAGGGTTTTTAAGTTATAACACTTCATTTTGAAAATCAAGAGGTGAATTATTATTTTTTTTCGATTAATATTGAAGTTCAACAATATGAATTGCAAGAAAATGTTTTATTAAAGGGTCTTTATTAAATTAGATTCCTAATTATGAACCAATCGTAATTGACTATTGTCAGATTAAATGTAAAAATCATAATTTCACAAAATGTTTTGTAATCACTGGTGTTTTTTTAGTAGTCGCTCGAGAAAAAAATGGAAATGACCCCCCGTTCCCCCCCCCAATACTAGTCCTTTATATTTTTTTTGCAAATAGTTTTTTAAATAATTGTTATTACTGAAAATTATCCGTCATTTTGAGTTCCTTTTATGTAAAATAAAAATCATGAAAATATATATCCTAGGTGTAAAATCAAAGATTTCTCGTAAAACGAATATAAAATATAAATAAATTGAAAAGAACTTGTTTTTGTAAAGAGTAGGAAACGATTCTTTCCCTAGTCTTATTATGATGGTCTTTTTTATTAATTAGCGTGTTCAACATTGAGTGCTCTTTATCATTTATGTCCCAATTTTAAAAATTCCATACAAAACATTAATATTATTTTTGAATATCCCTTTCTCAACAACTTTTTTAATTTATAGTAATAATTTAATTTTGCTTTCGTACGTATTTGTATTATCCTTCTAACTTATTGAACATTTCAGGATTGATTGTTAATTCTCGAATAACCCTTATCAGCCAGGTGAAAATTAAAAATAACAAACTAATCAAAGTACTGAGAATCCTCAAATTGTTAATTGGTATATTGCTACTATATATATATATATTCCATTTCTTCACATTATGAAGGTCAAAGAGTACCTATAATTACTATATACATCACTAATTTTGTTCTGTAACTGTATTTAAACTGTAAAAGTTATTAGGGTTTGCAGGAAAGGATGACTACACCTTATGTTTTCCCCATGCTGCCCTGAAAAAAAGGCAATATAATAAGATGTTGGTGGTACACATTAGTATATATGTAGTCATATTATGGATTTTTTTAATTGAGAAAATATTTATTTTTGAGGGATTGGTCTTTTTTATAGATTATGTTGTAAGATGTTAACTAATAGTAACAATAGAATATAAACACTTAAATTTTGATTATTTTTGGAAAAGATTGTTTGGTTATGGTACGTCGTTTTTGTAAAATAATGTATTGATTTTAAACAAAGATAAGTTGAATGCAGAAAGTTTTAATTACTTAAATTTACATAGGGGAAAATGTACGTTACATTGTTTAAGGGCGTGACCATTTCTTAAACTTTGCTAGTCGGGAGAGTTTCTATTTTCTCTTTTTAGACATTAACTCCCTAGTAGTATGCGGACATTAGGGTGAATGTCCAACATACATCTTCTTGGTGATGTGGTCCTTCGTATGAAGGATGTTTTGTTTACATAGGGAAACCCTGTTCATCGTTACATTTTTTTAAGGCGTGACCCTTCTTAAACTTTGGTAGTGCGGGATGTTTCTATTTTCCTCTTTTTAGACATAATCCCTAGTAGTAATGCTTGAATTAGGGTGAATGTCCAAAATACATCTTTTGGTATGTGGTCCTTTCTTATGCAGGATGTTTTGGTTAGTAATGTTTGTATTAGAGTAAACTATTAATAGTATGTCCTTTGAGGTTCAACTATTTTCCAAAACATCGCTAACAGGGGATGCTTTGAGCAGCAAGCTACCTATTATTGTTTGCATTTATAAGCTTCATCATGATTCTAATCCATTAGTCACATCCCTTAATGATGCCTATTTTATTTATGGGGTGGGGTGCAGAAGGGTTGAGTTATAGGATGTAATGGATGTCAGTGAGTCCACCCCTTTTTTCCCTACGCTATAGTTTTTTTAGTGTGTTGCAAGCATGTAAATCTTCAATTTTCACGTCAATTGATTGTTCCTCCTTTGTAAATTTGTTGTTATTTCTTGTTTATCACACATCAACACAAGTATTGAGAAACATTGTCAACTAAGGGTTATGTAGATGGGAAGACATAATAACTTTTTTTTGCTTTGTTGGGATTTGAGTCCCAATTTCTAAAATTGGATAAAAGTACAAATATGCCCTATTACTTTTGAAAATAATTTGCCAATGCCCTCCGACATACTTTTTGTCCATCAAAGTTCCTGCCTTTCAATAATCAGTGAAGGTTTTCCCCTTCAACTAACCGAACACTCATTATGTACGCATGGCACAATCCTACACCACAATCTGAGTTGACAAATTTTTTTACCCAAATTTCATAACCTGCACATAACCCATTTCACCTATCCGATTTACCCATAAATAATGTCTCTAAAATCCTAGAGAAAAATCCCTTATACTTGTTACTTTCATTCATTTCACAAAAAAAATCCGAGTTCATCATACGTAAACTAGCTCGTCTCCATTATTATTTGTGGATTCACTCAGATCCGGTCATAGGTACTCACACTTTTACTATGTTCATCTACGCGATCTTATTTTGTGTTCCATTTCTGCTTGTATTGTCATTCCTATCTAGTTGTTAATAACTAATTAATGTAACTTACTTATATGCCTTATTAACTATGTGACTGACTTGTGCCTACTAATATGGCCGACTGAGTAACTGGTTAAATTCATTAAGACTTAAATTGTAGCATCCCGTTTTAGAAATAGTTAGATTTATTAGAAAGAACTAATTTTGAAAAGCTAAATTGAGAATTTTGCAAG
This sequence comes from Solanum habrochaites, assembly GCA_027704765.1. Classification (NCBI taxonomy): domain Eukaryota; kingdom Viridiplantae; phylum Streptophyta; class Magnoliopsida; order Solanales; family Solanaceae; genus Solanum; species Solanum habrochaites. The sequence goes on from JAKWJA010002489.1 coordinate 11,695,800, forward strand.
TTATGCATAAGTTGTGAGTTTTGGGTCAACTTCAAATAACCATAAATTTTAATACATGATTAGTTAGTTGGCCATAAGAGATAAAATGAAATCTATTTAAATCCTCTTTCAAACGCCACCGAGATAGCTAAGTTTCTAGTTTGAATGAGGGAGATGTCTCTGTTTAAAGTAAGTATGTTGAGTTAAGGAAAGTTACCCAAATTTATGATGGGTATGTTGGTCTTTTCCTTACCCCTTTAACATATAATATTTTTAGTAATTAAATTGGGGGTCTAAACCGATTTGGTCTAGTTAACACAATCTTAAATTACGCAGGGATTTTAGAGTAAGGAGTTCAATAGGAGAAAAGTCAAGTCGTTCTTGGACTGGGTAATTAAAGGTCGTTTCACCAAAGGTTGTTCCCTTAAGAGGTATGTAACTTCACATAACGTTGGGTTCGTTTACCCACACAGCAATCATGATTGTTTCAGCTAAAGTTCTTTCTCCTACGCGCAGAGAACTTGAGTTCTTTATGAGTTTCATTGATGTGTTATTCCATAATCTTTATTCTTGAGGTTTTAATAAGCTAATGAGATAACCGTATGAGTTTTAAGGTTATTTTTTTGTAATTTATTTTGTACTACTGTTGGTTATTCGATTATAAGTGATTGGGAAAGAAATCATTAGATTCTAGGCGAATTGGTGTTCAAATCGAGGAAGAAGAAAATCCGGCAGAATGTGGCACGCAAGTCCGCGTTGCAAACTTTCTCCCCTAGTGAAAAAATATGCATAGAGGACTCACACTCCATAAACCATGTATCCAACGTTGGTAAAAAGGGCCATACATTTTAGATAATCCATTAATGATTTTTAGAATGAACTGGTAGATCCACATTGTGAGTAGCCCTATACACGGGCAATGTATAAGACAATCTACAAACATGGACAAGGAATTGTATCATGAACATACTTCATAGTGATTTTTGTTGGTTAGAGAATCTCTCACAGAGTTACTTGTATTTTAATATGCAAACCTAATTTACTATTGTTTTTTTCAAAACACAGAGTTACTTCTTTATACTAAAAATGAAGAGTGAGTTGAGGAGTTAAGATTGAAGTAAGTTTTTCAAATTCCCTTCAAGATTATTGCCTTGTTTTAGCATTTCCTCACAGAGCTCATAAAAAATTTCATGACAACATCATTTGAACTATATTTATGATGACGAAGAGAAAGGGTAACAAGGATCAAACATTAGTGCGACGTTGATAGTGTTGATCTTCAAAGTTATTGGTGAACCTCATTGATTTCTTTAGGATCCCTATTTGTTATGTTTTAGTTATTACAGTTTCTAGGAATATCAGGAGTCTTATCTCAACATCTCTCATATTATTAGGGGATTCATATATAGATAGACACTAGTTCATGAGTCTTTTGAATTTCAATTGTTAATGCCTTAGACTTGAGTTACCTCATTGTATAGTAAATGTATCTTTTAATACATTCTCTGTTTATTTTATGAGTTTATTATTTGAGACTATTTCATGTTAGTTAAGTCTTCTATTGAGTAGTAAGTCAGGCTAAGGGTTCGATCCAATAATGGTTCTAGAGTATCAATTGCGTTCAGGATGTAGGCTCGGGGCATGAAAAGTTAGATTGACTATAAGATATCAAATGGAAGTTATTTGAATATTTTTTTAAACAACAAGTAGTTCGCTACATTTTGAGTTAAGCTGAGGGATATATGCTCGTTTGAAGTCAGCTAGTTCAGTTAATGAAATTTACCCCTAAATAATGAGGGGTATTTAGTTCTTTTCCTTTCCCCATCAACTTTAAGCATTTTTAATAATATTTTAGGGATCTAAAATTATTTGGTTCAGTTTTCACAATCTTGAAATACTCTTAGGGTTTTAAGAGGAGTTCAAGAAGAGAAATCAGGGAAGGTTTTAGGCTTTCGTCAAAATTATTGAGGTTTGTCGAGGAATTTTTCCAAAGAGTTTGATCTGTAAGAGGTATGTAAGTTTTTAATAGTGATGGATTCGTTCAACCACATCTCAATCGTGAGTTTCATGAGTAATTTCGTCTATGATAATCCATGTATTGAGATTTTTATTAGGTCTTGAAATTTCATTTGTAAATCTTGATTATTGAGATTTTGAAAGTTATTTAAGATGAATAGGAGTTTGAGGGTTGTTGATGAGTGGATTTTTGATTACTAATGCTGGGTATTCGAATTTAGGAGAGTTTGGAAGAAATAATTCAATTCTAGGTGAATTAGGCTCTTAAATCGGAGAAGAAAATTCGTTGGAAATTTTTTTTGAGCAGGATCTGGCATGCTGCGACAACACACTCAAGGAGATATGGTATGTATTGTATGGGCTACACCACGCTCCACTCAGTTCTCTAGGATTACCTGTCCGCCTATGTTTTATGTTAGTTAATCTCCCCAGTTCTTTGAAAGTAGGCATCTTTCTCTTTTAGATTATAATCCTGTTGTAAACTACATATAAACATCAAAGAGATTCTTCGTAACATGAATCATAACCATTGACTTCAAATTTAAATTCAGGGTTAGAGTAAGTGTAAAGTTTTAAGAGTTTTTTTCCGACAGTCGAAGATTCTTTACAATCTTTACAAACTTTTTTTTTTTGGTGGGCAAAGAGTTTGGTTGATTTTAAACTTTCATCTAGTTGCCACTTAAGACAAAAGGGGTAGAACGGTAGAAAATACTATAAAATAAGTTTCAGTCTTAGGGGGGTAGGGTAAGGGTTACTAGGAACTGTAGTATAGTATAAGTGTGTCTTTAGGATTTAAAGTATAGATTGATGGGGTAGTTGTGCATTTTCCATTTCCAAAATGAATATATGCGAACTAAGTATTCCCAAAAGAACATGTTGTTACATTTAAAATTAGGAGGAATCTTTGATTTTCAAATTAGTATATCAGGAGTTTCGAGAATAATCTCTTGTAATAGAATATTTTGAGTAATAATCTCAAAATTGAGGACGAGGAAATTCTATTAAACATATGAGTTGTGTATATCTTGGGAGTATTATTGTGCTTCGATATGGGGACGAATTCAAACAACTCAAAGTTCTCATAAATATGAATCAATTATGGGAAGGAAGAAAAGGGCATGCTTTTTAAATTATTCCTTTCAGTTACTTTTGAGCATAAGCTTACCGGATAAAACTTAGTGAGGAATGGTATTTACTTGTCAGGTATAAGATAGTTTGGAAGTGTTAATGAACTGTTTAGTCATTTTGAGCGCAGTAGAGTTTTATTCTGTGGTATTTAAAAAACATGTCTAAGTGGACGGATCGCCGGCGGACGTCATGGTCACGACGGACCGTCGAGGGGGGGGCTCGTTCCAACAAATGAACTTAGAATCTGAAAATTGGGTAATGAGATCGACTATCCTGAACGTCCGAAGGGATGGTTTAGGAACGGACCGTCGAGGCATGAAGGCCCCGTCACAGCCTCTTTAATAAATTGAGTACTCTGAACGCTGTGATTGACGACCTCGCAGGACGACCATCCATAGGCCTGAAGGACCGTCACACAGGCGATAACCTTGGACTAGGGCGATTTCTGTTAAATGTTTTTTTTTTAAGGGGCGTTTTGGGACTTTCCTTTCTATAATTTATAAAGTTAGTGGTTAATATTAATAATTCAATCACTGGGGTTCAAAGGAGAGAACCTGGACATAAATAGTGGGTATTTTTATCAATTTTATAGTTTAATTATAAGATAATTCGGGAAAAGAGAAAGAGTTGGGATAAGAAAAAATAGAAAAGAACAGATGAGAGAGGGAGAAACAAGCGAGAGAATGAGAGAACGAAGAAGAAAAACAAAGGGACTTTGAGGAATAGTTCTTGATAACGAATTCTCGGTGAGAGGGTAGTCATGGTTTTATGATATTCGTATTAAAAACTATTATAGCGAATGATTAGATTGGTATTATTGTAAAAGTCTCCTATTTATGCTTAATTGTGGGCATGCATGATTGTGGATTATATAATTGTGATGAATTAGCAATGATGAGGCCCTTGTTGCCTCTCAAACCTTAAAAACCTCTTTGTTAATGAGATGTCTTGGATAAAGAAGGCCTTGATGAACTAAAAGAATGAGTTAATGATCGGCGTGTACGAAACCGACACGTAGTATTAGGAGGGTGTTCACGTTCCGACACCAGGATAGCCATGGATAGGGTGTTCACGTCGACCACCAGGGTAGTAGTGGATCGGGGTCACGTTCCGACACCAGATAGTAAATGGATCGGTTGTCACGTTCCGACACCAGATAGTGGGGATCGGTGAGTGTCACGTCCCGACACCAGGATAGAAAGAGAATGAATCTTCGTAATATTAATATACACAATCTGAAGAACCTGTTTCCAAATGAGTATGGGTGGAGGCTTGAGTCCTATAGTTGTGCTTGGTGTTATGGACAAGGTTATTGGTAAATGTTGTTGTCATGTTAAGAGATCAGTTGATGATGTTATTATCTGAAAATATATGTTTTCTATTTTGAGTTGACCTATGATACCTACTCACTACTTGTGTTTTTGTACTGACCCCTCTTGTATGTTGCTTTCTTGTTAATGGTGGAGTGACAGCAAACGTGCCATCGTCTTCACTCATTCGCAAACTATAGACAGTCTCTCACGTCAGATCTCAGAGGGAGTTATGCTCAGCTTGGAACTGGATCTTCTTCTTCATGTCTTGATGCCTTGAAGTTCCGGCATGGATAGCTGTTTATTATTTTAGCTTCCTAGATACTCTAAGATTTAGTAATTGAGGATAAGATGTTCTTGTGGTGATACTTCCAGGTTTGGGAATAGTAATGGTAATTTTAGAAATATTTAATTGATTCGTTATGAGTTTAAGTCTTCTACATTATTTTCTGGTTTATATGGTGGTGAAATGTTGGGATTAGATGGTTGCTTTCTCTCCATAGGATAGTGAATGGGGGTGGCCACTCGCGGCTCGTTTTGGGTCGGGACAAAATTTGGTATCTATCAGAGCACTAGGTCAATTGGTCTCATCACACAAGCACGAGTCTAGTATGAGTCTTAAGGAACATAGGGGGGAGACGCCTTACTTTTCTTTGGAGAGGCTATAGGACTTTAGGAAAAATTCCATTCATCTTTATTTCGTGCTATACTTGGATCCAATGGTATCTAGGTGATACCAAATTGGTATCTGACCATTCACTCTATTCGCCGGATGGTTAGAAACTTGAGCAACAACTGCGACAAACACCAAGCAGGCGAGACAAGATGAGTCTGAGCCGCCATGGGGCTGTAGCTCAAAGAGGCAGTGGCAAGAGGCCCGTGGTATAGGGCGTCGCGGGAGGGAGGACGTCTCAGAGGAAGGGACAGCAACTGGGCACCATCTGAATACTATGGCGGTGACTCTCCACCGACTGAGGAAGTAGTAAGAGAAGGTGAGGAAAGGGGAGAATGAGCAAGTGCAGAATGAGGAAGGAATAACCACCCCAAACCTACCCAGAATGATTAATCAGTTCTTTGCTTATTTTAGCGGGTTATTCTATCAAGGCAGACACCTCCAGTGTTTTCTGCCACCAGCACCTTAGGTTTCTGGATCCAAACATGCAAGCTACTGTGGCTCCCGCATGGATGCTCATTGGAAAGAGGTACGTTCCTCGATTGAACTACGCCTCCTTGTAATGACAAGTGATCAAACATGAACTTTTCAATAAGTTTTTGAAATGAAAACCTCACAGTCTTCAAGGGTGCTGAATTGAGGATGGCTATGAGTTTTCTGGTTGATGTCAGGAGTTTATACATATAAAATGGGGCATAGTGGATCAGATTTGGCGTTGAGTTTGTAATGTATAAGTTTCAGGGGGAAAAGCCAAAGTGGGTGGCGGTCATATGTTGATGTGTCAACAGCACATGGCACCACCTAGACTCTGGGCGTCCATTCTCTAGCTCATTTATGGAGAAAGTATATACCCGACTTTGAGGGATAGGAGGGAGAATGAGGTTCCTGGAATAGGAGCAAGCAGGATGACGGTCACTTGCGTATGAGTAAGTTCGTGCATTATCCAGATATGCCACAAGCTTGCTTCAGTCCAAAAGAGGCGGATTCGCCGTTTGTGAAAGGGTGAAAGTCAGATTTGCGGAATTTCGCCTTAAGGTAGCGGCTTACGCAATCTTTCAGGAAGTTGTAGACTTGTAATAGAGGGGTAGTGAGTGAAGCAAGATGACTTCCCATGTCACAGACCTAAGAAGTTTCGTAAGGGACGTGAGTTTAGTGGTCGTACTCCAGAGGACAGGTCAGGAGGTATCAGCCCTGACCTAATTAGTCTTCAGCAGGCTGTAGCTGGGGGTCCACCACAGACCGGTCAACATTTTCTCTGGTTTGGAGGATATCCCCAGGACTTAGCGTTCTAACAGAGACCTATGCTTGAATCAGAGAGTGTTATGGATTTGGAGTAGATCGGACATATAGGAGGTTTTTGCCAAACACAAAAGTTACAGACCCCCCCAACAAAAATGTAGCAGAGGTAGATGTGCTGGTCTAGGCGAGGCCGCCATTCTGGAGGACGTGGGGGGGGGACGAAGGTAATGGTGGTCACCAAAACGGCCGGGTGGGGTGACGGGCAAATGGAAACTACTACAGCGCCAGCATGGTAGGGGCAACGGGCAGACAAGTGATAGGGCATTGTTACCTTGCACTGGGCGGTCGGAAGCGGAGACATCCAGATGCTGTTATCAGGTAATCTTTTGTTTTGTGATTGCATGGCTTCTGTATTATTTGATCTGATTCCACATTTTCTATGTATTCGTCCGCATTTGATACGGGCCTTATTTAATGTGAATTGTTGACATGCTGTTCTGTTTTACTCCAGTGGATGAGTCTGTGATAGTTGGAAAAGGTTGTATAGGTCTTGTCTTGGATGTTATGGGGATAAAATACTCTTGAGACTTTGTGTTATCTTAGAAATGGTTGATTTCGATTGTAATTCGGGGTATGACTTGGGCTTTATCCCAACTTTGGCAATCTGAGATTGTAATGCCAAAACTGTGACATTGGCCACGCCTGAGGACGATCCGTTAATGTGCGGGGGGTGACTACACTTCCACTCCGTTCGTATCATCTCTTTCTTCGTGCTAGAGAATGGTTAGAAAGGGTGGTTTTTGTAGCTTTCTTGGCACACCTCAGGGATGATACTTAACCAAGACCTTCAATTTGAGTCGGTTTCGGTAGTCGTGAGTTTCTGGAGGTGTTTTCTGCAGACTTGCCTGGTATGCCACAAGATAGAGATATTACTCTTGCATTGATCTTGAGCCGGGGTACTACCCATTTCCCATACCCCCTTATAGGATGGCTCCCGCTGAGTAAGGGATAGTGAAGCCCAATTTCAGGTGTTAGGAAAGGCTTTATTAGACCAAGTGCATCCCTTTGGGGGTGCTCTGTTTTATTTGTGAAGAAGAAGAAGGATGGCAGTTTTTGGAAGTGTTGCATTGACTACAGGCAAATGGATATAATAGTAACTGTTACAAGAACAAAGATCCTTTCCTCGCATTGATGATCTGTTCGACAGTTACAAGGTGCTTGTACCTTCTCAAAAAATCGACTTGAGATTGGTTATCATCAAGTGAAAATCCGGGCAGACGATGCCAAAAACTGACTTTTCGGACCAGGTATGGGCATTATGAGTTCTTAGTAATGTCTTTGGGCTTACGATTGCCCCGCTGATTTCAGGAACTTGACGAATGGGATTTTTTAAGCCCATATCTGACTATTTGTCATGATTTCATTGTGAGTATACTGTTCTACTCAAAGACAAGGAAGAAACTGAGGAGCACTGAGAATAGTCTTGGAATGTTGAGGGATAAAAACTTTATGCCAAATCTCGAGTGTGAGTTTGCTAGATTCAGTGTCCTATTAGGGCATGTGGTTCTAAGGTGAGTGATGGGGATTCCTTCCAAGATGAAGCAGTGGAAGAATTGGGTAAGACGACTACTGTTACAGAGGTAAGGAGCTTAGTTGGTTTAGCTAGATATACCGTCGATTTGTGTCAAGGGGATTTCTTCCGTTGCTTCCCAGACTGACAAATTATAAGCAGGAGTGTCCATTTGTATGGTCGGGGACGAATGTGAAGAAAGTTTTCAACAACTCAAGCCTTGTTGGACTACTGCACCAATTCTTCCCATGCCAGTGGAAGGTAAGCATTTAATTGTTAATTGTGATGCATCTATTCTGGTTGGGTTGCAGTGCTTTAGGCAAGAGAAGAATGTAATGCTTATGCTCGGGCAATTAAAGGTCATCATGAAACATAATATCCGGACCACGATTTGGAGTTGGTGCGGTAGGTTTGCATTAAAGCATGGACACACTATATGTATATGGGGTTAAGTGTGAGTATATATGGATCATGCGTAGCGTACAGTATTGGCTTTACTTAGAAAGATTTGAATTTGAGACAGAGGGAGATGGATGGAAATGGACATACTGAGGACTACGATATCACTATCTGTATCATCCGGGAAAAGCTAATGTTGTGGCGATGTTTAAGTAGAAAGGCAGGAAGCATTGGGAAGTGTAGCTCACTTCCAAGTTTCTAGGGACCGCCATGGCTAGTAGGAGTTCAGACTTTGGCTAATGACTTTTATGAGGCTAGAAAGTAATGAGAAGGGAGGATTTTGGATGTGTGGAGGCCAAGATCTTCCTTTTTGATCAGGAGTAAGAAAGCCATTTACCGATGAAGGAAACTGATCCGGATCCGAGAAAAGGTGTTACGAGAAGAGGCTAACTAAAAGAGGCAAAAAAAATCGATTGAGAAAGGTGTTTTGAGAATATAGGGAAGGGTATGTGTACCCCGTAGTCGATGATTTGATTCACACTATTTAAAGAGGATCATAGGTTAAAGGTATTCTATACATCATGGTGCAAACCAAGATGATATCGTGATCAAAGCAACATTTTGGTGGCAGTAGAATGAAGCGAGACATTGTTGATTGTTTGCCAAAAGATGCCCGAATTGTCAGCAAGTAAAGTATGAACACCAGAGGCCTGGAGGAACACTTCAAGAGAATGCCCATTCTGAAGGAAGTGGGATGAGAATTGCAATGGAACTTCGTGGTTGGTATTCCAAAGGACTTGGGCAAGTTTGATTCTATTTAGGTAATTGTTAACAGATTAAACTAAGTCTAACTCATTCATTCCGGTCAAGGGTAACTTATAATGCACTGAAGTTAGCCAAACTTTACATGTCAGAAATTTTTTGATGAATGGAGTTTCCACTTTCCATTATATCAGATAGAGGTCGCAGTTTACTTTTATGTTTGGAAAACATGTGAATGCCGAATTAGGTACTAGATGGAGCTTAGTACCTCAGTCACCTCAGGACGGATGGTCAGTTGAGCGAACGATTCAGGTTTTGGAGGTATGCTTCGTGATGGTGATAGAGAAAATTTGGTGGTCATTGGGATAACTTCTTACCCTTGGAATTTCCATACAATAATAGCTATAAACTCAAGTATTGATATGGCAACCCATTTGAGGCAAGTGTATGGGAGAAGTGTAGGTCCTCCCAGTCGGGTGGTTTGATGATTTGACGTTTAGACTTGGTACTGACTTCTGAGGGAATCGTTGATGAAAGAATGCATTCTAAGAAAGCTTTTTTAGCGGCTCAACGTGCCAGAAACAAATATGCAGATCGAAAGGTTGAGAGAATTGGAGGTCATGGAGGTAAACGGTTTGCTGAAGATTTCACCCCTGAAGGGTGTGATTGTTGATGCGGTTTGGAACAGAGGTAAGCTAAGCCCAAGGTTATGATTGGACTATTTGAAGTACTTAAGCGAGTAGGGAGGTAGGTATGAACTTAGCCTTGACCCAGGACTATCAGTAGTGCACCCGGTATTCAGTGTCTATGCTGAAAAGGGACCATGGGGATGGAAAAAAGACATATTTCGTTAGGATTTCAGTTCTTCTTGATTGAGATTTGTCTTATTGAGGAGAAGGCTTTTGGTCCATTCGGGATAGAGAAGAAATAAGTAAGTTGAGATCAAGGGAAAATGCATCCATCACAAGTTCAATGGAAGAATCGACCAGTTGAGGTCCACGGGAGAAGGAGGCATATATGCAAAGAGAAAAAATACCCGCACCTGTTGACCATATTCAGGTACTCCTCTTCGCCCTTGTTTTTATTCTTGTGGATCATGGAGAGGACGAACGATGGGTAAATTGTATCTATGTAACGACTGTTAGTCGTTTTGAGCAGTAGAGTTTATTCATTTTAATAATGTCTAAGTTCGACGGATCACACAAGGACCTTCATGGTCACGACGGGGACCACGGGGCGCTCTTTCCAAACACTTGAATCTAAAAATTTGGGTACTGGATCGTGCTCGGAATGTCACGATAGGATGGCAGGAAGGAAGTCGAGGCATGACGGGCTGTCGCGCAACGACGGAACCGTCACAGGCTGCGAACCTTGACTGGGGGGCGGATTCTCTGTTTTAAATATTTTAATGGGCATTTTGTACTATTCCTGCTTATATTATAAATTCGTGGTTTTTAATGTTAATAATTCCATCACGTTGGGGTAAAGGAGATAACCTTGAATAAATAGTGGGTTATTTTTATCATTTTTTATTACGTGAATTATAAGACAATTAGGGGGTTAAAAGAGAAAGGGTTTTGAATAAGAAAAATAGAAAAGACACAGAGAAAGGGAGAAACAAGCGAGAGAAGAGAGAAGCAGAGGAAGCAAAGACTTGAGGAATAAGCTTGCTGATAACGAATTATTCGGTTGAGGAGTAGGTTATTGTTGGCATTTCGTAGTAAGTAATCTCTTAATAGCGAAATGATTATGTATTGGGTAGTATTGTAAAGTCTCCATATGCTTAATTGTGTGGATTGCCTGATGTGATTCTATAATTGTGATGAATTAGCAGGAGAGGATTGTTGCATAATAAAACCTTAAAAACTCCTTTGTTAATGATGATGTCTTCGCATAAAAGAAGGATTGATGAACTAAAAAAGAATGAGGGTAATGGATCGTGTGTCACGAACAGACACGGAGTATTATGGGAATCAGGTTCCGTTCCGGACCCCAGGATAGTCAGGACCTCGGGTGTTCATGTCTGACACCAGGATAGTAGTGGATTCGGGTGTCACGTCCGACACCAGGCTAGTATGGATCGGGTGTCACGTTCCGACACCATGGATTGTAGTAGTGGCTCGGAGTTGTCACTGTATTGACACCAGGATAGTAAAGAGAATGAATCTTGTAAATGTAATATACCTGTCAATCTAAACGAACTGTTTCCCAAATGAGTATGGTGTGGAGGCTTGAGTCCTCATAGATGTGCTGGTGTTTATGGCAAGGGTTTTGGTAAATGTTGTTGTCACCTGTTAAGAATATTAGTTGATTTGATGTATTATCGGACATATTGTTTCTATTTGAGTTGGCGATGTTATTACAACTCAGTAACTTTGTGTTTTGTACTGACTCATAATGTAGTTCTTGTCTGTTTAATGTGGAGTGCAGCAAAACGTGCCATCGTCTTCAATCCAAACCGCAAACAAAAAAAAAAAAACTTTTCACTTTGAAAAAAAAGCCAGTCCCTCATCACGTCAGATCTCAGAGTGTGAGCATTGCTCTAGCTTGGCTTTTCTTCTTCTTCAGTCGATGCCTTGAAGGTTCCGGCATGGACTAGCTTGTTTATTTATTAGCTCCTTGATACTCTGTAGATTTAGTAATTTGAGGATATAGTCGGTGTGGTGAGGACTTCCAGGTTTGGGAATAGTAATGGATAAATTTTAGAAATTAGTTTAATTGATTCGTTAATGAGTTTTAATTCTTGCCGCATTATTTTGTTATATGTGAAATGTAGGATTAGTTGGTTGGTTCTCTCACATAGTAGAGTAAATGTGGGGCACTCGCCGGCTCGTTTGGTCGTGAAGGAAGACGTGGGCAAATGTGGTATCATCACATAGCTAAAGTGATCCTTATCAATGGAGAATCTCCCAAAATTGAGTTATTATTTTATGTTTACAAAAAAACAAGCTAAATTATTATGTATTTAAGGAAAAATACTATAAAAGAATAACAAAACACCCTTTCTTTACAACATTGTTGAAATTTACTTAAAAACTAACTAAACGGGCATGTTATACTCCCGTACACATCTTGACAGTAAATTCAAAACACAACTGTGATATTATTATATATACCACTATTATTCACCAGATCATAGCCATGTAACTGTCAGAACATAGCCATGCCAGCACAACGACATAGCAATGTCATCACCACATCATTAATTATTTTTTATTATCTATTTTTCACAAAGTTTTGTTTAACACTTTTTAAAGTTAATTTACACTATGTAATTAATTACATATGCATTTTGTAAAAGTTAAATTTAAAATAAGGACATAGCTTTCTTGAACGATCAAATAAAACGGGTTGTTACCCGTTACAGTTGAGATCATCAACATTAAAAACAACACAAGTATAGAATACGTTCCATTAGTTATGAACTTTAGTGTAAACAAAAAAAAAACATTATGAAGATAACGAGTAATTTTCTTGAAAGTATTGTCAATCGACTATTCAAAGAGGGGTTGGTGGAATGCTCAACCCATATAAGGTTTTATTCAACCTCAACGCCTTATCTTCATGATTTTTCAACCATGAAACCCAAAGGTTGCTCAACATAGACTTTTTCTTCAAGATATCCATTCAAGAATGCCGATTTTACATCTAGTTGATGGATGATGGATCAATAGATGAATTGTCTCCATGCGGGCAACAGGCGCATAGACTTCCTCATAATCTATGTCATATCTTTGCCTGTAGACTTTAGCCACAAGTCTTGCCTTGTATATTTATACCTTTACATGGGAATTTTTCTTCGTCGTGTATACTCATTTGACTCCAATTGCTCGATGGTCATTGGGAAGAGTTGTTAACTCCAAAGTGTTGTTATTCTCTATTCAGGGATTCTATCCTTCATGTCTTGTCTCTCAACACTTTGTCAGTAAAAGATTTCATCAAAAATTTCCATGGTTTCATTATCACAAAGAGAGGACAAAAAAAAAAATTTAAAATTCGCAAGTTCCATTTATGTCTCTGAGAGTTATTGAATCTCCTGAATCCATATGTTCTTTCCGAAACTCTTAATGAAAGGATGAGATCAACAATTTGCTGGGAAGGAGGGTGGGGATCGCATACAGTGCATATGCATGGTCATTGGTTTCTTCTTCATCTCCGAAGTATGAAGAAATCCATGTTTTTTGTAGAGAGGTCTCCAAATTCCATGATGTTTCTTCATTGAATTAAACATTACGAAGAACTACCACCTTGTTATTGCTTGGATTGTAAATTTTTAGCCTTTTGAATTCGTTTCATAGACAACAAACATATACTTGACACTTCGATCGTCAAGTTTAGCTCTCCCTTGATGTGGAACATGAGCGTATGCTATGCTCCAAAATCATATTTTTTTTGTTGGAGAACTATTGCTCAAATAAATTGCACAAGAAATAGCCTCGGCCCAAAATTCATTTGGAAGATTTTTAGCTTTCATTATACATCTAGCCATATTAAGAATTGATCTATTCTTTCTTTCTGCAACTCAATTTTTTTTGGGGTGGGTAAGGTACCATTAGAGGCGACAAATTCCATGAGATTGGCAAAAGACATTAAATTCTTTTGAAGTATATTTGCCTGCTCTATCCGACCTTAATGCTTTTATTTCATATCCACTTTCTTTTTCAACAAGTGTTTTGATATTTTTAAAGGAAACAAAAACTTCATATTTTTGCTTCGAGAAGTATACCTATGTCTTTCTACTAAAATCATCATAAAACAACAAGTATTTTTATTTTACTTAAAGAAGGTGAATCGATTGGACTACACACATCGGTGCGTACAAGTTGAAGTGGCTTACTTGTTCTTAATGTAGTCTTATATGGAAAACTCCTCATTCTGTGTTCTCCAAGAAGACATGATTCACATAATTGATTTGGATCATTTATTGACGGTATCCCATAAACTATGTTCTTGTCTCTCGTTGATTTGAGAGCTTCAAAGTTCAAGTGCCCAAATCACATATGCTAAAACCATGAGTCATCTTGCACATTGACCTTCAAACACTTTGCATCGATAGTTTGAAGATACAAAGAAATCAACCTATTCTTTGTATTATGAACTTTAGCAATTAAGTTGTTACTTAAATCTCTAAGCCAAAGATGCATATTTTTCATAAGAATATCGTATCCTTTTTCAAGAAGTTGACCCAACATCAAAATGTTACTTTTAAATTTTGGCACATAATAAACATTGTTTATCAATTTATGGCCACCATCTTTACAAAATATCAAAATCGTACCTATCCCTTCAATTTGGATATTCGAGGTATCTCAAAAAGACACATTACCTTTCACCGTCTTCTTTATCCATGAAAAATTATCTTTGTGACCACAAATATGATTGCTTGGTCCATTGTCAAGATAACATGTGCTGCAATCATCTCTATCTTCGGCTTTGTGTGCTAATAACAATGTTTACTCATATTCATCTTTGTTATTGTCAACAAGATTTACTTTCTCTTCAGCATTACTACGAAATTACAAAGAGTTATGTCCAATTTTATGACATTTGTAACACTAAAATTGTGGATTTGTCATACCACTCTTTTTTATTGGACCTTTATAGGCTCCACGTCCTCTCCTGTCCTCGTGGACCCACGACCCCCGAACTTCTCATTACTGGTGACCTTATCTTCATTGTTTAAATGAATTGTTAAACTATTCCTCTTTCCACGCTCGGCCAATTGGTCCATTTCCTTTGTAATCTTTTCTTTCTCTCTTTCAATCCTTTGAAGGAATGCATGAGTACTAATAAGTGTTCTAGTGGGCTTTTCTTTCTTTCATTGTTCACTTTCTCGTTCATGGCATAATAAAGAACCTTCCAATTGTTGAACGTCATAAGGTCCTAGATATTTGTAAAGACTACTTATATCCACACCAAATAGTCAATTTAGGTTTTCAATAAGGAATGATTTTGTTCTACCACACAGCACATCATCTACTTCCTCCTTTATCGTTCTGTTTGATTGTCCAACAACCATAATCCTTGAAACAGGAAATCCAATTGATCCCATATTCTTTCATTTAAAAAACTTCAAATGCAGCCCTTGATTTTTAAGTGTTCGGCTTAGCTGTATCAACTCCTTGGATAAGAATTGGGGTATTTTCCCCAACGCTTCTGTGAGGTGGTTGCATCAGCCACCCTTTTTTCAACATTCATCATCAAGCGCTTTGGTGGGTAAGAGAGAGGGCCTTGTTTGATCTTTACTTTCCTTTGTCTTTAACAAAGTTTGCTCATTTTAACGGTTGTGTATACCTTTTGTCTGCAATATCCCAAACATCTTGAGAGCCAATAATGACTTTCATTAATAGATGTTAGGTTATTAGCATTTTAATATTAATCTTTCCCCTCTTCCCCTTGCTTTCCTTTGGCGTTCCTCCGCCTGCCCCTTTAGCTGGCTGCCTTCTCCTCCTCCCTTCCCTTTGGATTTCTTCCCTCCCTGTCATTTCTTCTCCTTCCTCCCTTTCCTCTTTCTCCGCCTCTTGTCCCCTCTGTCCCTCCCAGTTTTCCCCTCTGTAACCTATGTAACTTTCTATGTAACCTATTAAGGAACTCCTAAGACCCATTAACTTCGACCACTATTTAATACCCTCCATTATCTTCCTATTCATTGCTAGGAAACTTCTTGTAGTATAAATAGTGGCAGTCCTTCATTTGGTTCTGGAATACCCAAAACCCAAGAGAAAACAAAGAGTGAAAGAGTTTAGTAATAAAAGAGAGAGTTCTTATTAGTTTGAAGGGAGGTGTCTTATTTTGTGGGGAGCTTTGGACTCTAACTCAGGTCCAGAGTTGTTGAGTTATACTTTGTGCAGGGTGTTTTATCCTGGGGGGAACAAGTCAAAAGGAACTACTACTACTACTACTACTACTACTGCGGACCGTGAAAAAATTTGCTACAGTGGGGCTTGAATCTTTTCCTTAAAGAGAGTCGTAGAATATCCGCGCCTCAACATCAAAGATTTAATCCTTCATTTTATTTTCAATTGTAATCTTGCAATTTATTTTCTTATAAAGTGGTTTCACTAACAATTGTAAGGAGATCAATAATGGCTACAATTGAAAAAACCGAGGAAATCACATGGGAGATCTTAACAGCCATTTCGTTTTCAATGGGGAAAAAAAAAAAAAAAACCATTTCAAAGATATGGAAGGGTAAGTACTTTTCTACTTAGTCTTCTTCTCAATGTTTTCTTATGTTTTAACTAAGAAAGAATCCCAAATAAAGAAGACATCACCAGTATGAATAATTCATGAAACGACTCCTCCTTACTCTCCTTCATCTCATGTAGTAGCAGAAAGGAAAATAGAACTTTGGTTGATTGGACTAATGCATATAATTGAGTCACATTCACCTTTAAAATTTTTGGGGTTGAGCTATCCCTTACAAAAAACTGTTTTTGTTATTGTTGAAATCCGGTGCCTCAAAAAAAAGTCCTAAATTGAACACCTTTTTGAATTGTTGGAAGGTAACAAGCCCCATTTGGGATATCCTAAAGGTTTGGGGTTTTCTAAGCTTTTTGAGCTAAGGATCCCAAGATTACCAAGTTGGGTAAAGAAAAAGTTACTACTTGTGGTTTTTCTTGTTATGCTTCACATATACACAGCCTATGATTTTTTATTTCCCCCCCTTAATATAATATTTGTAATCGAATCTGTAGCGAGTTTTCATGAAAATAAAAAGATTGCTTTTGACAACTAAAAAGTAGTGGGGGTCCAAAGGATAAACAAAATATTTTGTCACCACTACCTAGTTCTTCTACTTCAACTTGGAAAATAAAAGAATTTTGTGATTTGAAGTTTAAGAAGAAGTAAAAGAGCTAAGTACCAGAAAAGATTTTGGTGCTGATTTTTGTGTGTTTTAATGTTTAAAATACCCTATAAATTTGAAGAAGCATTAATCTTCACATGATCTAGTTTTTTTGTAAAGAGTGCTGTAAATGATGAAATGAAATCTCTAATTTTCTAATAAAAAATGGAAGTTAGTTGATTGTAAAACACCGGGTTGTAAACAATTGGTTGTAATTTGTCTTATGATACGGAAAAAATTGAAACCGGATGGATCTATTGATACATACAAAGCTAAGGCTAGTTTACAAAAGTGGTTTTAAAAAAACACTAGAAGGGCCCTCCGAAATTTTTTTGATACTTTTTCCTCGGTAACAATATTTACATCCATTAGGACTTTTAATTGCTATGCTGTAATTTTTTTTTATTTGCAAGTCATCAAAAGGATTAGAAAACTGCTTTTTTCTAAATGGAGAACCTAATAAAGAAACTTTATATGGACTCACCTGAGTGTTTTGTTTGAGCAGCCCAAGAAAGCAAAGTATGGAAACTTCCTAAATCACTATATGGCTTGAAACAGGCACCAACGCAATGGCAGAAAAGTTTTGATTCGTGCATTATTGAAAATGGTTTAAAGACATTGATTGTATAATTGACATATATATAAGTGTTGGAAATAATTTCACATGTGGAATCTTTTTCCTTATTTTGATGATTGTTGATCTTGGCTCTAACATGAATGTTATTGATGAAGCTTAAAAATTTCTTAGAAGACATTTTGGTTATAAAGATCTTTGTGATGCAATTTTAATTCTTGGAAAAAATACAAGAACAAATGTCGGGGATTTTTCCTTGACAAGTCCCCATTATGTTTGAGAAAATTTTGAAGAAATATAACTTTCCATGAATTGCAAGCATGTTTCTACTCATTTTGATTTCAGTGTTCACTTTTTTCCTGTTTGAAAGTGAAAATGATGTAATAAATCAAAAGGAATATTCTAGTATAAATCGAGTTTTAGAGAATGTGACGGATTGACTAGGCCCTGAATTGCATATGAAACGAGTATCTTGACAGTTTCACACAGCAAGCCAGGTAATGAAATTGAGGCATTCTTAAAGAGTATGTAGATATTTAATTGGAACGAAAAAATTGTGGTTTGTTCTATAAAATAAATATCCTGTTGGTATTGAAGGCTTTGTGATGGCAGATTGACACTTTTGGTCAGGTGAATCCTTTTTGTACCCACTATTGATGTCTTTACTTTTAGGTGGTGGTGCTATTTGTGGAGATCAAAAAAAGCAAACTATATTAGCTACTTACATGGAGGCCGAACTAATTTTTGTCTGCTTCACAACAGTGATGAAACGAATTGTTAAGAGGATTTTTGTTGTTGTCAAATTCCTATTTTTGAAAACCCAATTCCTCCTATTTTAATTCATTGTGATAGCACCGCTACAATTGGTAGAGTTCAAAATCGTCATTATTCCAACGGTAAATCCCAACCTATAAGTAGGAAACACAGCAAATATACATCGTATTAGACAAATGGTACCATTAATGTTGTTCAATGTCAATCATGTGATAATCTATCTTGCAGATCCTCTTACGAAGGCCTTAATAAGAGACAAGTCCTGGCCAGCAACTCGAGGGGACTGGTATTGAAGCCTAAATCCTTGAGTCATATATGAGGAAACCCCACCTGGGGACTAGAGAATCCTATACCCAGGTTCAAAGCAAAAACTAAATCATATGATGACTTGTTGTGAAAAATGCACTATTTTTTTCCCTCCCTATGATGTGAGTGCATTGTTTTCCATGTAGTTTTGTGGAAGGTTGATTTATAAAACTTTAATAATATCTGTACCCGTATGGGTGGAGTGTTTAATCTTACATGAGTACTTTCAACAGATTTCACTTGTGTGATGGTGTGGATTGTAGGTTGTTTCCATCCATGAGAATAAGGCTTATTCTCACAATGCACCATGAATACCGGGATAGCACCTTGCCATACCGGGCTTGGCTTGTTAAAGATCATGCAAACAACCAAATTGATTATTATGTGTGAGGCATGATATTTATTTGCCCTTAAGCAATCATAGTTCAGTCCTGAGACCACTACAACTGTGGAGTAAAAGTGTACTGTTCACTAAGTGGAGGTTTCATGCAGAGCCACCTTCATTGCATAGTAGTCCTTCCTTTCAACTGATATACTCTCTTATCTAAATACTAAAATTGTGGGGGATTGTTTAGGTTTATTGTCAATTAAGTATTAATATTTAAACATATTAAATTTCCTTTATTTTGGAGTTATAAGATGACATTGAATTGATGACTTCTACATCTTCCATAAAACCATTGGTTATTCAATCAATGTATTTCATTCTGTACTTCCTCCATTGACTCTTGTAACCTTATAACCTATGTACCCTCTCCTTGTAACCTATTTTAACCTATGTAACTTAACTCCCCTTGTAACCTATTTAAAACTCCTAGACATTATCTCACTATTTACTACCAACTACCTCCATTATCTTTTCCTATTCATTGCTCAGGAAGACTTCTTGTAGTTTAAATAGTTGGTAGTCTTCATTTTGGTTTAGTCCGATCCCACAGCACCCCCGAATCCCCCCCGCGTCCCGCGTTCGTACTCCCCCGCGTTCTTCTTCCTGTTTTTGCCGGGCTGTGTTTTTTTTGTGGCGCTTTGGCCTCCCTCTTTTTCCGAGTTGTTTGAGTTATACATGGGAAGGGTGGTTTGTATCCGGGGGACAAGTTAAAGAGGACTACTATGCTGGACCCGGTGAAAAATTTTCGCAGTGGGATTTGATCTCCTTAAAAGAGAGCCGAGATATCCCCCGCGCCTCAGCCTTGAAGAGATTAATTTCTTTCATTTAGTTTCAATTGTAATCTTGCAATTTTATTATCTTGTAATGTTTTTTCACTACAGGTAGACACCATTTTTTAATATTTTTGTATCCTTGTGAGACGGTGGTATTGGAACGACAATGTACTATTATTTGTCATGGCCTCTTTATCAACGGTGTTGAAAAAAGGATAATCACCTCCCAAAATAATATCCAAACTAAATAGCACAATAGAAGATAGAAACAACGACTTCAATCTTTAAATGGGTAAATATAATACCCCCGCGATTAAGTATACAATAATTTTAATGAAACTTGGTAGTAGTGCCAAACGATTATTATTCACAAAAACACTCTTTTATTCTTACAACTCAAATATATTACTTTGTAACACTTATTTTCCTCACAAAACTAAGAAGTATTTTGTGGATAACTTTCTTCTCTCTATCCATTGCTTCTCTATTTTTGTGTGTCATCCAAAAAAGTGTATAATTCAATTCTATTTATAGATTTTTTAATAACCACTTGTTACATGATTAGTGGACATAATGGTGGTATCAATTTCAACACATTTGGGCTTTTCAAACTAAATACGCAAACTTTGAATAGCTACTTCACAAATGTGACTAAATAAATTTTTCACATTTCTGGTTACCAATTTTTCACAATTTGTGACTAGTAATTGCA
This sequence comes from Solanum habrochaites, assembly GCA_027704765.1. Classification (NCBI taxonomy): domain Eukaryota; kingdom Viridiplantae; phylum Streptophyta; class Magnoliopsida; order Solanales; family Solanaceae; genus Solanum; species Solanum habrochaites. The sequence goes on from JAKWJA010002489.1 coordinate 11,716,249, forward strand.
ACAGTATGACTCTAAATTAATTGCCTACCAAGATTTTATTCCTCAAATGAAACACATAACTGAGTTATAGGAATAATCTTGCGATGAATCAATCCAAATTGATTTCAAACTTCACGAGTTTAAGTGGTAAACATTAGTTTGAATTTGATTTTGAACAAAACATAGTGGAAGGTCCTATTAAAATTTCACTCATAAGACCGAGCAGTTGCTGCGATTGCTTCCCTTTCACATAAATGAAAACATGACAGATCGCTTCAACGGTCTGCAATCTGAAAACACTACAAGTGCTAGATTTGGGATCCAATAATTTGGAGGGAACAATATCACTAAGTTTGGGTAAGATGGGTGAACTTTCCGTTATGTATTTAACAACAATATTCTTAGCGCGAAAATTACTATTACTCTTTGTATAGGAAACCATCTTGGGGTAATTAATTTGAGGGGAATAAGCTAGAGGGGAATGTTTTGCAATCTCTGATAAATTGCAAATATTTGGATGTTCTTGATTTAGGTAACAATGAATTGAATGACACATTTCCTAAACGGTTGGGAGCGCTATAAAAGTTGCATTTTTCAGTATTGAGTTCAAATAAGTTCAATGGACCTATAAAAGATTCCAGGACTGTCAACTTGTTTGCTCAAATTCCATCCGTAGAACTTTCATCCAAAGTATTTACTGGAGATTTACCAGTGAGTCTTTTCAAGAATTTTGAAGCTATGAAAATAAATGGTGAGAAAAATGAAACGTGAGAGTATTTAGGTGATATAGGTTCTCATTATTAAACAGATGCCTTTATAGTGAAAGGAAAGAGGCTGGATGTTGGGCTTCCCCCTCAGAGTTTTTGACTCAAAAATATTATCGATCTCTTAAGGAAAGCAAGATTCACCGAGGACAAAAGATCCCAAAAATATTTGTCTATATCGTTGGGCTTCCGTACATTGAATTATCTCACATAGCATTTGGGAGGGTCACATTACAGCATACCAGACAACCAATTATACTGTAACTGAATCATGGATCTATCATCCCCCAAACTCAGCGGAGAATTCCCAACAACTTGCATCCGTCACATCACTTGAAGTTTTAATGCTCTCTCACAATCATCTTACAATCATCTTGTTGGATGCATCCCCAAAGGAAAATAATTTTATACATTTGAGAACAGGTAATACAAAGGGAATCATGGTTTATGTGGATTTCCACTGTCAAAAGACTGTGGTGGTTATGATAAGGTAGTACAAACAACGACTCCAGTTGACCTAGATCAAGAAGGAGGAGGAGATTCATCAATAATCAGTTGGAAGGCAGTTATCATAGGTTATGGTTGTGGACTTTTCATTGGACTATCCATAATATACATAATGTTATCAACTCAATATCCGACATGGTTTTCAAATGATGGATTTAAAATTTTAATACAAAATTATTACATGAATGAAAAGTCACAACAAATGATATTAGTGATCGTCACCTCCAAGTATTCACTTTGATCTTTGTCAATGAATTTTCTTCCTCAAAAGCTATTTATCTTAAATACTTAATTTTTGAAAATTTCGGGATTCAAGTCTATTATGTTGTTTCCGTATAAAACAAGAAACAAAAGATTTTATTTTTTCCTACTTTTTATGGTATTTGAATTAAAATCATTAATTTCGTTTATCAAATAGTTTTGTACGTATTAAAGCATAATTATTCTTTTAGATAATTGGGTTCACTTTAAAGTTCAGTAATGATTTCATGAATTATCAGATTAATAATAGTGATTGTGAAGAGATACTTTAAATGGTTTGGTTATGGATATCCACGATTAAAGAGTTCGGAGAATTAAAACTAAGGGGTTTCCTACGGAACCATTGAATCACAGCCATTTATAGTTTATATCAATTAGGATAACTTCTTTGTCGGAGATGAAAGTTTTGCTTGTCAGTACGGGCAGTGGTATAAGATCTTATTGTTCTGAGAAAGTAGACAAAATTGACTCCAATGATGAAAATGATCTGAAATTTACGTTATCCAAAAAGATCTGAACGAATTTTCCAAGAGCCGAATGGATGTAATTATCTTGTGTAGAAATCACTAGTATACAAAGTATAATTTATTTTTCCCCATCTCTTCGCTAGCTTTGGTGTAATTGTAACACACTTAATTCCTCACTATATTAAAAGAGTACTTAAAATGCAATATACATTTAGAAATTGTGATTGCAATACTCAAACTAACTACGGAAATACAATGGAAAAACTTTGAATAAAAAGACGCTAAAGCAGAGAGGAGGACGACATGTTTTCTTCAATATGCATAAGCCCTTATTTTCAAACTCATTTTCCCTTTAAAGCAAATGTTAATCGGGTATGCATCCCAAATAGAACCTTTTAATATTTTACCTGGCCCGTATCATTCAACAACTTCCTAATTATGGCCCCCAATTTATCAAGTTAGCTTTGTTTTCACACATACCCCAACAGAAGAACCTTGTCGCAGGTTCAGTCAAGATACATCATCTGGCCACATGCATTCATAATAAACTTGGGTTTTGGCAGTTTGAGTGTCTATGACAACGGTTGATATCTTAATTCGCTTTTTAAGATGGAATGGATTTTAGCGTAATGTGAGATGTCTCCACAAGAGGAATTGCAACCTATATATCTTCAACTCAACTTAATGAAAGAACTAGTAGTAGAAACATAGTAACCTTCTTCTATTTTACAAACATCACCGCAATAGGGTAACAGATTGCAGCAGTTTCCCCTCTTACTTCCATTCTTTCCTTGATATGAATTCCTTTTACTCAATTGAAATATTTCACCTATTGAATAGGCTTTTCTTTCCCAAATCTATCCTGCTTGAAACTGATATCAACCCATTCAATAACCCCCCCTCTCTGATTTATACTTTTGACATTATCAAAATGAGTTATCGGTATAACCTCCATGCGCAAAACCAACACACTTATTCAAGAGGATAGACAAAACTATGCAGTAATCTAAAACCATGATGATCTATTGTTCGGGCAGCCCACCGCTATCAGGCTCAATCACCCCATAAAAGGTGGTGTAACCTGCATAATGGTAAGCAACGACCTCATATAGTTCCCAGGATGTAAAAATCTATGTGTGGTTGATTTTTGCTGACAAATCTCATGTTTCACATAATAATTATATTTAGGATAAGACTAGGTATATGCAATTTTTGATACACGGGAACATAATCGCAGTTAGAATTTACCATACCATGTTGTCCCAGGATCCCACACTCAATTCATAGAGTTTTAACTATACAATTAAGGAAAACCCTGCAATACAACAATCCACAATAGTAGTTCCTTTTGCTTGGTATACCGTATAACTTTTCCAAGCCATGAAATTGAAACCTATTCCTGGATCCCAGACATAATGATCCACTATAGTTGTGGGAATTATTACTGTAGAAATTGAGGCAGCAGAGGTTTTCAAATGGAAATTGACTCATAATTTTGTTGACCATGGAAACCTCCCTGGTTAAATTTCAGCTTATTGTAATGAAGTATTTTAACAGAATCAATTAAAATTGCCGAGATAGTTGAGTATAGAACTTCAATTATCCAATACCTTCATTGAAAAACTCAGAAGGTACCAGTCTTCAAAGGACTCCAAATCAGGTTTTCATTTAGGAGAGCCACTCCAAGACACTTAAGCAAAATGCATACTCCTTTGACATAACTCCTCATTATCGCATGGTGCATCGCGGCCTACCCACCTTCTTGACTTCATAAGGAACTGAGAACGTTTCTTGTAACCAAAGAAGTTATGATTTCGATCATCTCCCTGTTTTGGGAAAGATGTTGTTGAATTATAAAATTCATAGTCCCCTCTTACCAGTTTTGCATTTCAGTAATCTATTTTGTATTAAGGTTATCAAAAAATACAGAAACCAATTTAAATGAATAAAGTAAAACTTTTTAATTTTGAATTCCATGTACCCACATTTTTCCTTTGAAATTTTAAAATCCCCTCATTGTACCTGAGATTGCGATTAATTTCAAATCAATCTAATATAAAACGATTAACCGAGAAAGAAGTAGGTCGGTACCTCGGCTCAAACTTCAATAACTTAGTGAATGCACAACAGTAAAAAGAGCACATATAGACTTAGCTGAGCGACAATTTTGTTTATGAGAAGAAAATTTTATCAAAGGGAAAAACATTCAGGGATGTGAAAAATGAAACGGACCGCTTTTTATTGCCATTTTCAGTCAGCAAAGAAATCATGTTTGTTATTAGACAAATGCTTTGTAGACCACCATTTTCAGAAATGTTGTGGCTTTTAGGAAAAATAACGACTTTTTTAACTGGAGCAAGGTCGCTTCATGGTTATTATCATTGCAACCTGAAATTTCAATAACTATTGTTGGCTCCAAAATTAATTATGTTATTTAACTAACATTCTTTATTAATTTAAAAGAGAAAATAAATAAATGAAATGGATTTATTCGATTAACAAGATTGATTAAAGACAAAATTTATAAATCAATCACATCAATTTCCAAATCTAAATACGAATGATCAAGGCTGAGCGAGCGAGTGACGATAGGGGAATGGCTATTGTTAAAATATATGCATGAAAAACTTGTGTGTCTTGTAATTAAGGATTAATCGCATTTGGATAAGTAGGTTTTCTTTTAATCTTTCAATAGTGAACATATATCGGATATACTCGATCAATCGGTAGAGTTGATATCTTTGAACCATAGAGCTTTGGTATATATATAGACAAAATTAGTCACACAATTAACCCTTGAACTATTCTTAGTTCTCATTGTTTTGTTCGTTTTAGCCATAAACATATCTCGGTAATTATGTTCTTAGAAAACTCTCCTTACCGCATTCTCCTTGAAGCAACTTACAATTCACCCTCACATAGGTAGTTTTTAAATGTGTTATCCTATAGATACACTATTTGGTAAACCCTGTATCAAACATATAAGACCATTAAAATGTCCTAAGGCTTTATCCTCATTATTACTGACATGTCTCATCATGAGAATGGACTATTAAATAATTTTTTGAAATGGTTGATCGTCATCAATATTTTTGTTTTTATCTCCTTGACCTAGAATCTTGGAATCTACAGTCTTCTAGGTGTATTTTAACCACCAAAACCGCCATGATGTGTTTTTAATCGGCAATAGTCTCATTTCAGTCGATGATCCTTCAAACGCCCCTCTAGTTAAGCCTTTTGCAACTGGATTTGGACACATTATCCATTTATTTTTAACATAGTTAAACTAATAATTCATCTAGATATAGTGGTCTAATAAATTATCTCTTGTCTTACGTGAACGAGTCTTTTCGTTATACATAACGCTTCAGCCGTACCTTTGTAGCTGGACTAAAAAGCTTATGTAAATATAGGGCACATTGGTTTGGGAAAAAACTTAAATCTTTCTAAGGAAGTTCAAAGTCCTTTAGGCCTTTTTCATCCACCTGTCTTGTTCTAAGGCAATGAATTTTATACCTCCCTTGTAAGACGAACTAAACATGTTTTTTGGACTAATCTCCAAGATATTACTCCAACAACAGTGAAAGGTATCCCCACTTTGTTTGATTTTGTTTCAGTTTACCCTAGTTATCTATTTGATTAATATATCCTCAACAACTGCTAAATAGTTTGTTGTACGGAACAAACATAATTTGAGTGTCATCCTAATTATCCAAAAACCTTTCATTGTCAACCATGATTTTTTTTTTTTTTTGGGTTTTAATTGTGGTCTTCGACCTTAGTTATTTGATAGCGCAAGCTAAATGTCCCTGTCGTGTAAATTCTGACTATATAAAAATTCCCAATACTTTTGCATATTCTAATTGAGATGAAGGTTCACATCAATTGGGGTCGGTATTTTTCCTTTTAAAAGTCAAATACTTGAATTTTTCGAGTACATTTTGAATATAATGAGTTTGAGCAAGCCCCCACAGACCAAAAATTAGTTTTTTATAAAAATCTGTAGGTGCTACCAACTCTTACACACGGACCTTAGTTTGGCGATGTGAGCATGTTGATACTCAGATGGTAGCATCATAAACAAACCTTTGGCAGTGAGCATATTGCCATCAGTGTATTTACTAGTACAAATTCGACAAATGTAATGAACCTTGTGGTCGATGATGTAGTAGAAAGGCTCACTCGAATTGTGGAGCATGAGGCTTCCTCCTTAAAGACTCATCCTCCGAGTATTCCGAAATCACTTTGTTGTGAGCATCAACAAGTGGAGGATGCTGATGATTGATCACATCATCTAGATTAGCTGGATTCTGTGGGTTATTAATTTTTTGGAGTGTACGGTTAAGTTCTAGATTGAATGGAAGTTTTGGTTCTCCTTGACTCTGTGAACTTAACATACACTCAAGCTAGACCTAGAAGGCACGAAATTAAAGAAAGAAAAGTAAAATAAGGAAATTGTTGACTAAAACATTGTAATGTTATTAAGGTTAATCTAAAATCCATTTCTCCTATAAGCCGTGCTAAATTTGATACGCTCAAATTTCACTTCCCTAAAGAAGTATAACCGGTCGTATCAAGTAAAAAACCAAACTATTAGGTTGTGACGTCCATGAGAAATTTGATTAGACCTTAACTTTAATGTTGATTACCTCTATTTGGCAAGTCCTTTTCGAAACTAGTATTTAAAGGGGTGATTTTTTTTTGAAAACAGAAGTGTTGCAATGTTGTAAAAAACAAATAAGTAACAAGAGTTAACTTATGGGTGTTTATGAAGTTTGTGAGAGAAACTATACGGTTTAATTGTTCCCCATAGGTTCCTAACACAATCAATCGGTACTAGACTAAAACAGTTCTTTCCTCTGTTTTTTCCATGAAAAGTTGATAATTTTTATGTATCTTCTCTACATCTTTGGTCCTTTGTTTTTCTAAATCTTTGGTCCTTTGTTTAGAGAATTTCACCCCGTACCTTGGTGTGGCTACATGTCTAAGTTACTAACCAATACATTTACTTCATATTAAGCATTATTTGATGTTTGGCTTAGTTATTACTTCGCACAAATCTAAACTATCCTATTAAAGAGTATTTACTAAACCTATGACGATAATTCTTTTCTTATTAACCTCCCCTTTGTCTATCAAGTAGCAATAAGGAGCGTTCTAACGTGTCCACTCGTGAAAAACACTTCTAGACAAAAGAATTATCCATGCATGCAATAACCTATTTGAGAATTATTATTTAGTTAGGTTTATTCTGTTAATCACCGTTGTTCCACAACCTTAGATTAGATTTAGTTATCCATGTAGAAAAAAACACATTCCTAATGATAGAAAATAAATAATGAACTTACTGGAAGATTGCGCCAGATAATCTACAAAATTCAACTTGAATCACACAATTATCTTGAACAGCAAATCCAGAGAAATTTGATTAATTGCAAAACAAATCTCCAAGAAACAAAAGTATGAAATTAGTAAGAATCCAACCCAAAAAACAATTGTTCTCCTCTTTATAATACAAGATCTACATTAAATCTCTATTTCAAATAAGGAAATTTGGTTCAGAACACGGCTTCAAACGACAACCACCATAGAAGGTCCGTCGGTTAAACGACGGACTGTTAATTTCCTTTGTCGGTCCATACATAACATCTTTTCAAAGACTACACTTTGCATCTTCACGGATCCAATCGACAGAACAACAACACGGTCAGTCGATGCACTTACGGTCCGTAGATGCTTATCGTCGTTCCATACTTATATTTTCTTCAATATCGGATACTGGGAAAGTCCCTGATCACAACAACGATTTTCTAGGATGGTTCATTGATTAGTCGATGGACCGTCGATCCTTCTATCGCCCAACACTTAGTTATAATTCCCCGAGTTTCTTACAAATGCCTGAACATTCTATCGACGGTCACCACCTACGGTCCGTCGATGGGATGACGGGTCGTCGATGGCTTCATGGGTCACTTCTGCACTTATTCTTCACAACCTTCAGCATTTTCAGTTTGGACAACTTTCCTGTAAACAAAGACAAGACATATGAGAATTACAACAAAAATGTCTCTAGACACACATCAATCTTAAAGAAAGAGCATTGAAAGTACTTAGAAACCTTGGTACATTAGTATACACCAAAGTTCGATGGTTCAATGATATCGCATCTACTAATTAATCAAGTATATATCTGACATATGTTCTCTACATAAAGTCTAAGGGGAAATCTACTGATCCAGATGCAATTAATTCTTGCTTGTAAAGTACACATACTTGCCTCTTTCTTTGTCTTAGAGTCATTCCCCATTAATGTATGGCATTGTTCGGTTTTAAAAGGTGTAAATGGAAAATAAAGAGATGCGACTTTTATGAAACGTTGAGACATTTGGGAAAAGTTGCGACTTTTATGATAAGTTATGACTTTTATGAAATGTTGTGATCTTTCCTTAAAAATTTGACTTTTGTAAAGATTTGTGACCTTTTCGGTTAGGCATATTAAGAATCTTTCCACACTACTACTACTACTAAATATAGTATTCTAACTGTACTTTACTACTATGGAGTGGCTCGTTTACACGTTTTTAGTATTAATACACTAGTAATTGAGATCTATCCTTGGTGGAAATATTCTGAATAAAACAACAAATCTATGACTCTCTTTATTAATTTAGTTGATGAAATACCTGATTTACTATGCTAGACAAAATGAAGATTCCAGCTGAAATATCTTTATTAAAAATCGGTGTACATAATACTGTTGGATTCTAAAATATTACCATAGAAATAAATAAGAGTATTGTTGTGTACTAATGAATTAGTTAATTCCCATTTTCTTTAGAAAGTGTGTGGATTAGTTTATGTCTTAACCGTTTATAACTATCATTGCAATTAAAACTAAGTATAATAATGGTAACACCTTATCTTGGGACGAAGATTGAATTAATGAAAGAAAAGTAATCTCTCGTCCTAAAGACAATAGTGTTGAAAGGTATATCCATTATATACTTTTTCTTAGTTCCTCATTGGTTTGTGACGAAACTAGGCAAAAGAAAAACCCATTCACAAGGGCTAGGGGAGTGTAGTATGTGTTTTTATTTTTTAAAATTCTCATACACCACATATACCTTTTAAATAATTCACATCTATGAATTAAATGAAATATATAAATGTATATTATTAATAGCAGTATATCTATATTAAAAAAGATGATTAGTGAATCGCGTAACGAGGGTAAACCCAAAAGTCCCATTACCTATACCGCCTAATTCCAGCCAACGTTTCACGAGTTAAAGCGTGTTTGTACAAAAGTGGTATGATAGGTTAGAAGAATCAGTCTTAATCGAAGTCAAAAAAAAAAAGGGAAGTTAATTCAAAGACCAAAATATAACTATTACCCATCACAGAAATCATATGCATGAGATATACAATGCAATCCTCGTGAGAGAAGAATTGCATGTCCTCGTTAAATCAAAGCTATATATAGTAAAGAAAGTTCTTCAACAATGTCTCATCCTACCTCAATCATGGTATAAACCTCTTCTCCAACTACCTAAGTTATCACAAATCACTTATTAGTTCTTTTGATGGAATTAGGTCGTCTCATAAGTTCATCTTTGTTTTCGAAGAATTCCTATTTAATTTCGTTGCATGAGTTAATTTAGTCTTGTGAATTATGATTGTGTAGTTAGAACTATTATATTGTATGAAACTCCATTCCCCTTTCGTTTTCCTCCGAGGCTTCTTGTTGTATTGCTCAAACACGTCATTGCAAAACCCCTGTTAAGCCCCCGTGTTTCTTTAGTCCTCCCACCGACCCTCCTTGGAGGTTGACAGTGCCCCCATGTTCCCAGGCGCAATTGTTCTCGCCCCCAAGGCTGGCATGCTTTGCTGTGCTATCCCCCCCATACCCCCCAAAGCGTTAGGACCCGTCATGTCACCTTACATCTGTGTTCTCACTTTTAGTCTCTATCTATGCTTCCAAGTCATCCAAAATTGAATCTCTCCTCCCTTCCCGGCTCTTGCCGTGCTGCGCCGCGGCAGTTTCTGCCCATTTTCCATTATCATGCGCCTGTCCTCGCGGCAGCCGCTCTTCTCGTTTCCTTCCAGTCCAGCTAATGTAATTGCGCAAGCTCCCTAACCCATCGTAACTGTTATTCCCTATTCCGGTGCTGCCCCGATTCCGTCGTCCTCCCTTGCCTTTGGCTCTCTCTTTTCCCCGCCCTGTGCCTGTCGGACCATGCTTTATTTTCCCTACGACCCTTTACCAGTGTTGGTCTTACCTTCTTCCCTTACCCTTTCATTGGGACTGGCTCATCCTCGTGTCACCCTGATATCCTTTGTTGCCGCTACCCGCGGCTGGACCCCCCGCTCCTAGCCGGCATGGGCCCCCGTTTCCTCCCCAGTTTATCGCCGTGCCCCCCTTGTTGCCCCTTCCCTGGTGCCACCTCCGTCTTTTGGACCCTGGTTCATAAAAGTCCCCCGCTCCTTCTCTGGTACCGTTCCTCGTTTTCTTTGTTCGTCACTATTTCGTTTTCTTCCATCCCCCCCCCTCCAATTTTTTTCCCCTGTCCCGTTCCTCTTGGTTGATGCCTCTTTTTTTTCGGGCCTCTCCCGTTGAGCTTCGCCCCAAGCCCGCTTCCTCCCCATGAGCTTATGCGGCTCGTTCCTGCGCCGGGCCGCCGGAGCGTGGTCTCGGGTTCATAAGGGGGGTCTGGTCTCCCCACGGGGCTGGGCCTGCCTTCCACCCGCTCCCCGCTGCTACTGTTGCTGTGCCCTTTTTGGGGCTTCCCTTCCTCGGGGGACCCCCCCCCCCCCTGCAAAAGTGGTTGTTGCCGCCCCCCAGGGGAGTCCCCCCCCCACACCCCCCCCGTTCGGTCGGGGACCGCACGCCCACGCAACTGAGAGTCGGGGCTTTCCTTGGCGGGAGCCCAGCGCGCGCGACTGAGGCGGCCGGCACGCCGGCAACACCGGTGTGGCAAGTGTCCGCTTCTCCGTCCCGCGGACCGGCCGGGCCCGTGCCACGCCCCGCGGTCACCTCACACGACCGCGCGCGCGCCGTGCCCGCGAGAGGTCTGCGCTGCGGTGTGTCTTGTTTTTTGCGTAGACGCACAAGCGACAGCCACACAGGGCGTGACCCGGAGCAGAGAGAAGAGCGAACCACACCCCCACGCTCGCTCCCCAGTGCCCTCAATTTGGATAGGCTCCTTCGGGTGTGTGTGGAATCTTCAGATAGGCTTTTTGCATACAGTGTTTCTTTTTCACCAGTCTGTGTATTTATCAACTACTGTACAGTTGACCCCCAAACTACTTTTTATCAAACCAGAAGTATAGGTTCCCACCCAATTTCATTAAAAAAGGGTTATATTTAAAATAAAATAACAATAATCATAATAAATTGTTAAAAGTAATGTAAAAATGAGAAGCATTTCACTTAGTAATTTCCATCACAAACCAATTGACCCGAAACTAGAAGCTGAGCCTGGAAGTCTGTGTTACATGCTCAAGGCGAACCATAAGAGACGAAGACAGAAAAGAGGAGCCAAAACACGCATAGACAACGAAAAAGCAAGCGGCACTCCTCCAGCTTGTCAATTTGTTGACCTTAATCCGAATTATTCTGCAACGGTGCTAAACGGATTTCCTAAAAAATCGCAGCCCATGTGTGGGTGGCCCGGGGGGAAGGGGGTAAACCGTGCACACAGGTGTTTTCTCGTTCTTGCCCGTGGTATTCCTTTGCTTCTATTGTTATTTTTGATCGTCCCACCCCCACCTGTTCTTCCACTCCTCGTTTCCCTTTCTTGCTATCCCCTGCTCCCTTTCTTACCATTAGCCACCCCCCATCCCTCTCCTCACCCCTCTCGCTCTCTCCCCCCCCCGTAGTTGCCCCCAACCCCTCGCCGAGCGATCTCGCGCCCAATCCAGCGCCGCCCCGTGCGTTCTCTTTGCGCCTTCGTTCGCGTTGTGTTTTTTGTCGTGGTCCAATTCGTGTGCTCACATCCGTCGGTCGCTCCGTCGCCGTTCTTTTTCGTGCTCCTTTTTTTGCCGCGCGGGTCCCTCTCCATTGATCTTCTTCTTCCCTGTCTCTTGTCTGCCCCTGCCCTCTCATCCTATGCGAGTCCCTTTGCCTCGTCTGTTCGTCTTCTGTCTCTCCTGTGCTTGCCCGGTCTGCTTTTTTGTTTCTTTGCTCTGCCCCCCGGCCACCTCCCCCCTGTTTCCTTTTTTTTCTTCATTCTTCCCCTCGCGATGGTTTCTTTGGCCTCCACCGCACGAAGCCCACGCGATCCCCCATTCCTTATTCGCCCTATTTCTATGCACTCATCACATTCGCCGGATCTCTCATCTTCTTTCCCCCCCTTTTGGTCTATCCAACCACCCGACACATTCTTTGGCCCCGTTGCTCACCCCCGCCTAACTCAGTCCCCCCCCCCCTACTCTACTCCTATCATATTTCCTACTCTCCTAGATACTAATGACCCTGCAAGCCAGCCCAACACAATCCCCAACCCCCAACTTATGCCACGCCGCTTTCTTTCTCGCGCATGTAACCCCAACACTTTACCCCTAACTCCCCTAACGAGCCCGTCCATCCGCGTTCCCCACCCATAGCCCCCTTAGTCCCCCCCCCAGAATAAACCACATACAGGGGGGGCCCCGTCACACTACCCAACTATAAAATACCTCCAAGCCCGTCCCCAACACCACAAACCCCCCCTTAACAAAAATAAATCACCGAGTCGCCCTTACTTCCCCAAAAGATGCCCCCAGCCGCACCAATCTGTTCGCTCATCATCTTCCCCCCCCAGAATACCCCACGCCGCCCCAGCTCTGTACGAAAACAACAACAATACTCCGCGCTCCCTAAATTTAACAAACCCAACGTGCCGCAACAAACGAAAAGAACAACAGAGGAAACAACACAAAGCGAAAAAAAAATGCGCCAACATGCGTTTCCTCTAAACACAATATTACCCTCCCCCTCTTCTAGGCTTTACGTGTTCAACTACGCTTAACACTCAAAACCATTCATCAACAAAATCATTTTATTCCCCTAAACTAACTCCCTACTCCTCCATCTTTGCGAACTCACAATCTCTTTTCACCACTGCAATTGTATGATTCTTAATCCCCTTACCCACATACAACATACCCAAATAAAGATATATACTCTACTCATATATCTAATAACAACATATACCACACTTAGCCATTTCCAATACGTTAAACTTAACAACTAAATACGTTCGCTCGGCTCTACCGTAACCATTTTATTATTAACTTCTCTCACTATACATGTCCAAACACAAACTACCCGTTCAGTATTGACTACAGTCAATAAAACCCAAGCGTGCAGAACAAAACACACACACCACGGAGGGGGGGTGGTGGGGGTGTAAACGATTTTCTCACGGTCACAGAATTTGTTAAACAAAAAAAAAACCCGAATTTCTAGTATCTTCGCGACAACGCAAAAAGAGGTCAAATTCCTTTTTCGGGATTTAATAGGTGACTTGCTTATACACCTGCCCAACCGAACAAGTCCCAACAAGTTGCCAACCTCCCGTTGCTATAATTGATCCTCGTTCACAAAGGTCCTTATGGAAAAAAAATAATTTTTTTACAAACAAATAACATATAAACAATTATGTTTTGAGTGCCCCAAAACAGGGGATAGTAGCGGAGTGAGTGACATCAAGTAGCATTTGGTTTGTAAAAAAATTATGTAATGGTACGTTATTTTGGTTTTTTGTACATAATAGTTTAAAAAAATTAATCGTTAATTATTTTAAGGAATTGAATTACTATTTTTTAGCATTGTGAATGGTTTTTTTTCAGGAAATCTACCACTAGTCACAACGTCTAGCGGGTATTGAAAATAAAAATATATTAATAGAGAAATGTACAAGCAAGGGAGGATAGGTCTTACCTTACTACTTCTTATGAGATAAGAAGTCTCTACTAATTAAGAGGAATCGAGAAAATAAGAACCAGAGCAAACTATGTATTCTATGATAATCACCCAGTTTATAATCCTCACTATGATTATATTAAAAAGTAGGATGCTTCAGTAATGCATATAAAATCCAGGAATAAAGACGAGTTATCCAATCAATTTCATTGATAGAACTAGAACTAAAAAAAGCTGAGTTTGGCCCATTAATGTAGTCTAAAGTATATTCTTCTAATATTTTTCTTCAAATATGTCTAACAATAATGTATAATTTATCATTCCTTGTTGGATTTGTTGGATCTTGATAAAGTCATTGACATTGTCATATGGTTTTGCTTTGCCAATATGAACATTAGGTGCCTTGGAAAAAATTCCTCACTCACCTTACAATCCCAACTATGTTGTCTTCTATATGTATTTTTTTTTTGCATTTTGGTCCTTTCCCACTTCTTTGGTAGTGGTACTGATCCCCATCCATAGGTCACCTTATTCAAATCATCTATCCAACATATCATCTTCATCATCCCCATCGAACACTTCATAACCAAGTCAAGAAGAGAAATCTCTACTATCCACAAGTTTACTTTAGATCACCAATTTAGATGAAGTATCTAAGATTATATTATGCTTTCTCTTACTTTAGGAAAATAAATTCGAGGTTTCAGGACTAACTTAACAGATAAGTGAAGGGGTAGTAGTCTTACCTCACAAATTTTTTCTATTCTGAAGACACTTGTTTCCCCTGTTTTCCGTAGCTTCATTTAAATCGGTTGTAGCCATCTCCTGCTTCAAAATAAAACAGGAAGTGTATTGGATTAATTTCCTTTCCATTATCTCTCTGTTACCATGACAACTTTTTATGTGCACAAGAGCTTGTTAATCAGTATGATCATATGGTAGCATTCTTTCAACTTCGATTATTGATCAAGAGGCTTTTCCTAGACTAAAGTATTCCAAGATTCAGCAGAAAATTCAGTCGTACCACGTAACCATTCATATTATGAAAAATTCTCATCTCGCAACACATCAAACTGAGTAAATTCAACAATAACATTACATCTATCAACATCAACTTGTGTAGAATTATGCTGGTGCAACATCTAAAGTTTTTGAGGATTTAAAGTCAATAGCTTTTTTAATGTCAGACCATAATTCGTTGATACTGGTTTTTTCTGCAATAGAAGAGCCTTATTTTCTTTATATTGCTTTAATTTAGTTACCATTACCGCATTAGGCAATGCCAACTCTCCATCATTCACAAATCTAGATGATAACTCCCGTGTAGCGACTTATGATCTAACAATCAACTCTCGAGGGTTATTAGCTGCATTATTTTGTGCCTCAACATCAATATGTATTGGCGTTGAAGAAACTGTTCCAGCTGCACTAAGTTTCTCATTTATTTTACTAGTGAGTGGTCCAATATCTTCTTTAAGCCCAAATGTTGCAGTAAAAAGAAGGATACCTGGTGTGTTAACTCCTTATTGACTAGTTCCTGTAGGGTGTTTCTCCTATTTAAGGTTATCCACGCTAATTTTTTCAGAATTGATGTTAGACTAATTTGGTAATGTTACCTCTTTTAAATTTGTTGAATAGAATGAACTTTCTCTTTGTCATACAAAATTGATCGCAAATCTCATTCAAACTTTTCTCTGTAATTTTGTTTTAGTTGAAAAATGCACCTTCGATCTCCAAAGCTAGTCTATATTCATCCTTTTTGTGACCCTGATATTTACATGTTATGCAGTACGAGGGAAATTTGTCAAAGACAATTTGTAACATCTCATTACTCGTATTAGCCAAAAAATTATTAAGAGAGTAATATTCAGTTCTTTATATGGTTGGAAAGCCCTTGAATAAATCTTTTAAATGCCTTCAAGTTTATGAATTTTTCATCTCATAAGACGGAGATATGCCTATCGGAAGTTGGGCATTTGGATTGGGGAAGGTCCCAATTCGGATTTTAGTAAGGGTAAAGTGGCCTTTTGACGCAGCTATTTCCTAATTTGTTTTAATGTTTTATTATGGTTAAAACTAAGCCTTAAATATATTTTCGAAAAGTTATTGACGCTTAGGGATTTTGTAAAAGAGAAAAGGAGAGGAAGAAGAAGGGGGAAGACCTAGAATTTATCTAGAACGCCAAGTTCATCGAGTGGAATTCATCGGAGGTGATATCTATTAAGGTGTGTGACATATCTTTGCGTTGGGGTTAGTTCACCAACGGACAAACTTTTTCAACTAAGAAAATTTTGAGTTTTATAAATGATGAACATTGAAGCTCTAGAAGAACAATAACTGAACTTTTGTTGGTTGAGTTGTGTTATTCCCTTAGTTTATTTGATTTATATGCCTGGGTTTTTTTAAGGTATAATCTATTGGTTATGAGGTTATTTGTGATACTAAGCGGTTCGAGGAAAGATCCATAGAAGTTTAAAATGTTTAGAGTAGAAAATGGGAGAAGAAAAGAAGAAAATAATGTCTGAGAGGCCCCGGTTAGCCGGACAAAAAATAGTCCCTCAGGACAGTTTGTATCCTTCAAGCTCTAGTGTGCCACACCAGCCATAGCCCTTCAGGAGAGATGTTGTCCGTTAGGCTCTTCCACTCCACGCCTCTAAGAGTACCAAGGATGCCTGGAGACCCCATTCTTTCCCTGTCTTTTCATACTAGTTCCGAAGAGATTTGGCTAAAACTTCTAGTCGATCCAATATTTAAAAGGTACATAATAAACATAACTGACAATCATCCATCAATCAAGCACCTTGATTCAAATCAATTCAAGAAAAAGTTAAGATAAACGTGTAAGAAGTTTAGATTTAAGGGATAAGAACTAAGTACAGTAAAGTTCTTAAGGGTTTCCAAGAGTCTTATTAGTGTGTTAACATCTTATTAAGACTAGTCGAGTTAAGAAGTGTCAAAAGTTGAATGTGCCTTCAAGAAGTATAAGAGAATATGTATTCCCTAAAAGTTGGATTAAGATCAAACGTTTCAAGTCAAGCATAAGAGTAAAGATTGCCTCATTCTCAAAGGAGATAGGAACTAAGAATTACCTAGAAAGTTTATAAATGATTTTACATTTCAGTTAAAAGGAAACTAAGATTTACCAGAAAAGCTTTTAACAGGAAAATGGAACATTAATTCCAAGACATCTTTTAAAGCTAACCGTTGAGCAATTATCTCAACCCAAAGAAAGGAAGTTATTCTAAAATCATGAGCTAAAGTATGTATTGGGAGATGTATTGAGCACCCATGTGGGGATAAGACATCATATTACCTCAAGACCCATGTAAATCACTATCTATCATGGGTGTTAACGGGTAATACTCTTTAAATGATCACTTAAGTTAAGCTAGTGAATCAACTAAGTTACGGAGTTCTATGGGATGACAAAGTATATGACCATTCTTTCATCGTCGGCAAGACGTTGTATCACCAATTAAGCTTATGGTGGTGATTTTCGGTCATAGATTCTCCCACAGAATATTATTATTTTCATATAAAAGTAAAATTTATTTTTTTATTGCATTTCCTTTAATGAACTGAATATTTTTATTATTTCATATGCATTGAGTTGAGTATTCATGAGTTGAGCATATCGAAGGTAAGTTCATCTTATTCATATTAAGTTTAACTCATCGTTAGTAATCAAACTCACATACTCGTACATTCAATATACTGATGCTAGTGGATCTGCAATGTCTTATGATGAAGACATAGGTAACCGTGATCCGCATCCAACGTCTCGTTTATCCAGTTTCCGCACTCAAAGTAAGTGGTGAGCCTCGTTGCATTCTGGATCATCCTTGTTATTGATTTTCTTTCTTTTCATCAAAACATGTTGTGGCGGTTGTCCCGATATTCAACATAGGATGTTTAGAGGCTTCATAGATAGCTAGTAAGTCATTTAGTTAAGTTGAGTCTCTTTATTTACATATTTCTATTCTGCTGTAGAAGTGCCTTGTTTGGTTCATCTTAATTTTGTTCAGCAACCCCAATTGCCTTAGGTTAACCCAACTCTCCATCATTCATAAATCAAGACGGTAACTGTCATGTAGCAACTTCTGATCTAACAATCATCTCTCTAGAGTTCTTATCTGCATTATTTTGTGCCTCGACATTAATATGTTTAGAGGAGTGGATGAACCTGTTTTAGCCAAACGAGGTTTTCTGCTTCGTTTATCATATATCAGCGTTCCAATATCTTCAATAAGCGCAGATATTGCAGTAAGAAGCAGGATGCCTTGTGTGTTAACTATTTCTTGACTAGTTGTTGTAGCGTGCTTCTTCTTTTAAAGGTCATGCACACTATCTTTCAAGAATTCATGTTAGATGAATTTGGAAATGTTAGCTCTTTCCTAGTTTGGTCTATAGAAGAAACATTCTTTTTCTCATCCAAAATTTATTGGGAATCTCCTTCAAACTTTATTCGTTATTTTTTTCATTGATCAATCCACCTTTGATCTCCATAGTCAGTCTACATTCTTTCTCCTTGTTACCCAGACGTTTACATGTTGTCCAGTTTAATGGCAATTTGTCATAGACAATTTGTAACAACCCATACGTCGTATTGCTTTGCAACTAAAAAATATTTTTTTTTAAATAATAGGAAAAAAATGGAAAATTTCATCGGTTAAACTTGTTCCTAGTCTTCTTCTCTTGTTTTGAATCAAGGTGATGTTATTATTGTCATGAGCATGTAAAAGATTATGCTAATATAATGTGTAGGGGCTTCCATTAATCAAGTTTTATTAATTGATGAACCCTACCTATGTACCCGTATGTAAATGTGTAAATAGCTAAGTTAGGAGTCTTGATTATAATGTGAAGTTAGTCTTGCCTCCTATTCTATTATGTGTTGTATGGTCTATTCTTGAAAGAGTATTATTGTCTAAGAGGGTGGCTACCTCAATGTGTTGTTGGTAGACATTATGTGATCTTGTTGACCAATGTATAAACACACACTCTTACATTCATGTTACAAGTAGTATAGCTCATGGTGTCTATATGAAAGGTAGTTATCATATTCACTAGTGTCTACTACTATTCATGTTAAAATGATGTTTATGAAAGTATGATATGTGTTTCCTTAGCTAGTATGACTTGATATGTTTACCAGTATGGGCAAGGGTATGGCATTTTGCCTATGCATTGCACATGTATATCTTTATTGGATAGTTCTAGTTTTGGTTTCTATATGTATGAATATGAATGTATAAATATGTGTGACTTAAGGTGTTATGGGGAAGGATTGTGCATATATGTGCATACACTCACACATGTGAAAGATGACCTAGTTAATAAAGGGGCCTTGAAAGGTGTGCCCAAGAATACTCTAAAACTAGATACGTGTTTGAATATGTTATAAGCATATGGGAGAAAATATCCTAAGCTTATGTTTTATGAAAAATCTAATGATGGTTTTTTCAATAAAGGGAACTTAGTTTAGAACCGAATGAACTTGTAGATTAGGGGGTGACACTTTCCCACATATGGAAAGTAGGGTTCACTACAGTCCTCACGGGGTGGATGGCCTCATGACCCAACATAGGGTATAGAGTTGATATTTCCATGATTTCTCCCAAGTTCCATAACTATTTTGACACCATACGATATTAGCTAGTGGATCCATCTAGAAAGCTATGTCATGTTTGGTTATACTTTGGCCGATAGACCACCCTTTTTGGGTGTGCGGTTTTATGACACCGGATTCTATGTTTAGCACCACATGGTCTATGCCGGTTAAGGATATAATTACCCTAATGTAAAATGGACAATGGAAGTAAATGACTAAGACCCTAACTAGAATGACTTAAAGGAGGTTACTTAGATTAGGTGGAAGTAATGAACCCTTCTAGACATTGCACAAGTAACTCATTACGGAAGTTCTAGGAAGATGTTCTAATGCATATCACTATGTATGTTTTTTTGATGCATGACATTGTAGTATTTGTCTTCTAGTTATGAAGGTGTGCACGATATGAGTCTTTATGCATGATGTCGATATTGTTTAACCTATATGATGAGGTCTCGCTTAGAAAGAACCATAAGTTTGTCTCTTACTATGTTGATATATGACTTAGATGTACAGGCTTGGAACCATGATAAGTTTACTACGTATGTGTGAGGTGATGGGCCTTACATGTATATTGCCCTTGTAAGACATATATTAGGGGGCAATAGTTGGTCTTATAAGGTTCTATTTAAAGTAAACGTATATGTGCAATAATAACTAGGAGTTCAATGTAATGTTCTTTTTGTCTTTGTTTAAATACGTCTATTGAGTCTATACTTTTAGGATGATATTGTTTTCCTTGTGCCAGTAGTCAATTATTGTTTTTACGTTGGGTTCTAAGGTAAGTGAAATTTTCTCAAGTATCACAAAAGGGTTTTTTGGGAGAGTAATGATTAACTATATTTTCACTATTAAGGAGAATGAGTCTCCCTGTAAGTGACCTAAAATGGAACTTAAATTCCTATATGTTTTTCTATTGTTTTTGGCCTTTGATTGTATTTTTATGAAGTATATGAATGATATAAATTGTATCGTTGTAATGTTTTAAAATTATTTTCTTATGAAGTATGATTTTAAAGAAAATTATCCTTTTAACTCCATGTTTTTGCATGGTTGCCATAATTAGTGTATTCTTGTACTAATCCCATTCTTCTCTACTTTTATACACAAAGTTTATGTCATTGATGCTTAAAGGATGTCTATGATTGAGGATCTTGACACAAAGTTTTATTCATTTATTTCGCATTTTTTTTTATTTATTTTTTGGAGCTTGAGTTGATTGTCTGATGCTAAAGATGTCTTAATGATGAGGATCTTGACACAGAAGGTTTTATGTATTGATGCTTAAAGGATGGTTCTATGATTGAGGATCTTGATATGAGTCGAAGCTTCAAATCAAGGGTCCTTATGTTCCAAGGATTCCTAACTTTGTCCTTAATTAAGTTTTATTAAATGGTGTATAGCTATTGGTTTTTTCCCCCCCCTTATGTTTATGTTTTTTGTCCTAATGTAGTCTAAATTGTTGAGTTTAAGATGGCAATGAAATTTAGGTTATATATAGGTATTATGATTTGTCGTGTGTGTGTTATATATAGTGGAAGGAAGTTTCTACCATATGATTGCTAGTGCATAAACTTTTTAACTTTTTCCGCTAAATTTACTATGTTTAATGCGATTTTTTGGACTGATACTATGGCCTTGTAACAGAACCTCCGAGAGATAAAGTTCGGTTCAGTTAACTTCTAGGGGGTGCTCCTCGGATGTGAAATTTGTGGAATAGCTTAAGAAAGTGTTGAGGTGATGTATATGGTAGATATTGAGAGGGTTGAGCTAGTTGCATATCAATTGATGAATTTGGCTATGACTTGGTTCAATCAGTGGAAAGAGGGCAGAGATGAGTATGCACCATGTCTAAGATGGGCTTGTTTTGAAGAGGCTTTCAAGGGATAGTTATTCCGTTAAGAAATAAAGGAGGCAAACGTATTGGAGTTCCTTACTCTGAAACAGGACTCCTTGGGTGTTCATGAGTATGGACTGAAATTCACCCAATTGTCTCGCTATGCTCGTAATATGGTAAATGATATGAGGAGCAGATTGAGTTTGTTTGTCGCTGTCTTGGGTTATTTATCTAGTAATGGAGAAAGAGAGGAAATGTTAATCGTGGACATGAAAATATATTGTTTATGTGAATAAAGTTGACAAGGAGAAGCTGAAGGATAGAGAAGAGTACAAAAACAAGAAAGCATGATTGGGAATGAGTCTGGGCTGTATAAAGGTGGTTTTAATTGGTTACAATTTCCGAAACAGGAAGGGCATGCACCATCATCATATAGTACACCTGATCCTAGAAACATAGGTGACTACCATGGATGAAATTTTCAAATCTAATTATCTAGGCCAGCACCAGAACCAAAACAAAAAAAAAACAGTCTAAACAAAGTGTTGCACCGGGTAGTTTGTGTTGTGCATTGCTAAGTGTGAAGCACCCACCAGGCAAATAGTTGTTAGCCATAGAGTTTTCTTCAAGTATGGTGAAAAGGGTCACTTCAAGAGAGAGTTCCCTAAGAATAAGCAACGTGGTGGAAGTCTGGTCAATAAAATTCAATATTTATGAGTTGCTCCACCAGTCACAACTGCACCTAGAGGATCCACTTCTTTTACTGTCGTAGGGGAAATTAGTTTCTATGCAACAATAGGCTCCTAGAGCAAGAGAACTTGCTTGATGTTCTCACGTGTTTGAAAAGAGTATTTACTTTTGATTCTTACGCTTTGCTAGACCCAGGAGCAAGTTTATGTTTTCTAAATACTTATATTGCAAATCAATTTGAGATTCTTACTACGAAACATTGTGAACTTTTTTTTTGGTTCAGATGGAGAGTCTAGCGGAAAGAGTCTATAGTGATTTTCCTATTTGTATCAATTACAATAGCACCATGGATTATCTAGCAGAGTTAGTTTAGACATGGTAGATTTTGATGTTATTCTAGGTATGAAATGACTTAATGCCTTTTATGTATTAAAGGACTGTAGAACTCGAGTTGTCGAATTTGAAATTCCTAATGAGTCAATCTTAGAGTAGAGTAATAGTTCAACAGTGTACAAGGGTCATTTTATTTTGTACATTAACGCAACGAAGTTCATTTCAAAGTGGTGTACATATCACTTACTCCGAGTTAAAGACTAAAGTGTTGAGGTACCTTACCTTAACTAAGTTACTACAGTAAAAGAGTTTCCAGAAGTTTTTCCTGATTATCTACCTGGAGTCCCTCCTCTGAGAGAACTGGACTTTGGGATATCTATCGATATCATTCTAGATATTCGTTCTATCACTATTTAACCATAAAAAATTGCACCAGCAGAGTTAAAAGAGTTGAAAGAGAAGTTTTAAGATCTGTTAGATAAATATTTATTCGTCCAAGTGTCTCACCTTTGGGCGCTCAAGTCTTGTTTGTGAGAAAGAATGATGGTTCCCTCAGGATGTCTATAGACATTTGCCAATTAAATGAGGTTAAACTCAAGAATAAGTATCCTCTTCCAAGGGTATATAATTTTTTCGTGCAACTTTAGGATGCCACCTGCTTCTAGAAAATTGATCCCAGATCACTCAATGATCTGCTAAGAATTGTAGAATGTAACATTCCAAAGACAGCCTTCAGAACCAGATATGGACATTATGAGTTTTGTGTTATGTCTTTTAGGTTGACCAATGCACTAGTAATGTTCATGGATCTTATGAACAATCTTCAAGCCTTACTTAGATATGTTTATTATCATCTTCGTTGATGACATACTAATCTATTGAAAGAATGAAAAATATCATGCTAGTCACCTCATAATAGTACATCAGACGTTGAAAGAAAAGGACCTTTTTTCCATGATTTCCATGTGTCAGTTTTTGCTTAAGTATGTTATTCTTGGGCCACATACTTTCCGGTAATGGGAATTGAGTTGATACCCAAAACATAAAAGCAGTTCAGATTTTCCCTAGACCCACGTCTTCAACCGATATTAAGAGTTTTTTGGGTTTAGCATGCTACTATTTAATGTTTTTTTAGGGTTTTCATCTATCTCGTCTACCTTGATCAAGTAACCTAAGAAGAAATTAAAGTTTCACTGGTTTGGAGCTTGCGAGAAAAGCTTTTAGGAATTTAATAAGTGGTTGACTACATCTTTGATTTTGACTTTACCAGAGGGTAATCATGATTTTATGATGTACTGTGATGTAAGAGTTAGTTTTGGTTGAGTGTTAATGCAAAAGGGCAAGGTATAGTTGAATGTTCATGAGAAGAAATACCCAACCCATAACTTAGAATTATTTGTTGTGATTTTTTCCTAAAAGATTTGGTATTACTATTTTTACGTCATTCATGTGTATATATTCACTGACCACAAGATCCTACAATATGTTCACCTCGAAAGAGCTGAATCTAATACAAAGGAGGTGGTTACACATACTTAAGGATTATGGCATGTGTATTCCTTACCACCCATGTAAGGATGATGTTATTGTTGATGCCTTAAACTAGTTATCTTTAGAGAGTACCGCCCATGTTAAGGAAGAAAAGAGGGATATACTTAAAGATGTGCACAGACTAGAATGATTAGGAGTAAGACTTATGGATTTCACATAAGGAGGGATAGTGGTGACTAATAAGCTTGAATCATCAATAATGTCTAAGGTTTAAGAAAAGCAAGACTAAAACCACATTTTGCTTTACTTGAAGGCAAATTTTCATAAACAAAAAGTGTTGGCTTTTCAACAAGGGGGAGATAGTGTGGTGAAGTACCAAGGTAGATTATGTGTTGGATGGACTCCACGAGAGGATAATAGAGGAGGATTATAGCTATTGATATTTCATTCATCCTGTTCCACCAAGATGTACCGCAATTTAAGAGAGGTATATTTTTGGGAAGGTATGAAAAAGGACATTGTTGAGTTTGTTGCCAAGTGCCAGAATTGCTAGCTTGTGAAAGTAGAGAACCAAAAATCAAGAGGGTTGGCATAGAATACAAAACATCCGCAATGTTTGTGGAATATAATTTATATGGAATTTATCACAGGCTTGCTAAGATCTCGCAGGCATCATGATTATATTTGTGTAATTGTCAATATAATGACAAAATAAACCCACATTATTTCGGTAAATACTAGTCATTCGGCCTAGGATTATGCTAAGTTGTACATTCAAGAAGTGGTAAGACTTTATGGAGTTCTGGTCTCCATTATTTCAAATAGAGGGTGACACATAATCTCATATCTGAAAATATTTTGACGAAAGTTTTAGGTTGAAAGGAACTAGCATTTTTTTCATCGCCAAATGGATATTCAATGGAGCGTACCATCCACAAACGGTACTGTCAAACCAATGTTGAAATCTTCTGTGATTGATTTTAAACGGGAATTGGGATGATCAACTACATCTTATTGAATTCTCATAGAAAGATTGTTACAATTTGAAAGTTTACAAGACTCCATATGAAGCTCTTTATGGGAGATGCACATTTCCTATTGGGTGGTTTGATGTTGGTGAATTGATAGGACCAGATCTAGTTCACCAAGACATGGACAAGGTGAAAGTGATTCAAGAGAGATTGAAAATATTACAGCGTCGTCAAAAGTCCTACACAGATGTTAGGAGGACGACGATGGGGTTTGAGCTGAACGATTATTATATCTAAAAGTTTCACCTATGAAGGGCGTAATGTGGTTTGGTAGAAGGGAAAACTTAGACCCCGATATGTTGGACCTTATAGAATATCCAGAAGAATTGACAATGTATCTTATGAGTAGAGCTACCAAAAGAGTTAACATCGCTTAATAAGAGATTTTATATTTCTATATTTAAAAAGTGCATAGGTGATCCTTTATTTATAGTACAAACTAAAATGTTCGAGTTAAAGATATCTTATCAGATGACGAGATTATCCAAAAATAAGTTGGACGCCTAAATTTTAATTAATTTTTTTTAAAAGCTACATAAATTTTTTTATATTTTGATCTTAAATAGTTTTATTTTTTATGATCTTCAAACTATATATCTATATATATATATGATATATATATATATATATAATATATAATATATCTATCAAAAAGGTTTCTTTAAATAGTTCTATAGGATACTATAGATTGGTGTGATTTAAACTTCATGTTATGGTAACAATAATTAAGTTATTTTCAAACTTGTTTTCCCTCTTAGAATTGTAGTTTTTTCAATAATCACTATTTAGAAAAAATTTAGTTTTTTAAAATACAATCACACTCCTTAAGAAAAAGAAAAATATTTGTGAAAAATTCTAATTATGCTATCTTGAGACACAATAGATTAAAGGCAATATGGACGATGGATTATCTTGATAATAAATATCAACCTTGTTCAATTATATCTAATTTTTTTTAAAATTTTAATAGGATCTGATTACTCCATTTCAAGTCCCTCGAGTCTGGTCTTGTAGGTTTTAATTATTGGGTTTGGATTTTGAATATTTAATTACAAAATAATAATTTTTTATTGTATACCATGATTTTGTTTGTTCTTTAATAACTTGTACTTAAATTAAAATTTCGTGATGTATTTTTTTCTTTTTTGACCAAAAACATTTATTGTGTTTAATTACCCTTTTATTTTATTTTGATAACACTAGACATGTACTACGGCATTTTATTATTGCTATTATTACAAGAAAACCATCAATAGAGATATGTACAATCAAGGGGGCAGAACGTATGGTTCCAAGTCTAAATGAGCTACAATACCTCTACTAATTACCTGCTTGACGAAATATGAGGTAGAGAGAACCAATTATTTATATTATCATCACATAGTTTCATAATACACTCTTTTATTATATTACAAATGGTATGATTAGTAGTAGCGCAAGTAGAAAAATACATGATAAGCATTTGAGTAAATTTAAACTTAACTTGATTTTACAAAGTGTGGAACTCAAAAATATAGATTGCCCTTCGATAACAAACCTGAGTTTTTTTCCTTTTGTACCTTCCTCTTCAAATTTTTGTGCAACTTTTTTTAAATAGTTCATCAAATCTTCTTAGATTTATTGGATTTGTTTCAAGTTGTTGTAATGTCAGGTGATTATGTGTTGCCCAGTCCACATCGGTAGTGTCTGGAACCAACTCCTCCCCCAGAGAAAAGTCATTCTACCATCCACCTCCCACCTTATTTTTCTTCCTACTCTTCGTTTTGTTGTTGCATTGTTGCCTAGGAGAAATATCTGTATCCCTAGCTGTATTTGACAAACAATAATTCAAAATATCCTCTTCTTCACTTTCCTCAAAGGTTTCCTCATCTTGTAGGTTTTTGTTTGTGTTATACGCGTAAGAGGATTCAACTTTCTAACATTAGAACTCACCAAGGCATCAAGAAACTCTTTGTCACCACCTGAAATTTCTTGAACAGTAGTACCTGTTAAATGAATTGTCTCCCTATATGTAATGAGGATGAACCACTGGTAATGCCACTACCCTTAGGCACAAAAATTGGTGCTTCAAGGCTCAATTTTCTATGACTAGTGACATGGTCATCCGCTTCTTCCGTCCGTTTGGTCCATCGTCTCTAACTTGTAACACCTTTTTTCCCACTAAAAGTGAACAAATTATTTGTCGAAGTAACTTGTGAGATTGAAACAATCGGTAAAGTACTAGAGTTAACCATATTCAACTTAGGAGCAAGTTGAGGCTTAATTTGAAAGTCTCCTGGAGAACCAATTTGAGCTCCAACATCAATTGTTACCCCTGCTTTATCAACTATATTAGACTGTCCAAGTTCTTTTATTTGTACCACAAAAGAAGGTGTTGTATTAATGGCTACATCTTCAATAAATAGCTTTCCGTATATTATTTAAAATAGGTTTCAAGTTTGTTTTTGTTAGTGTTGTAGGATTATAGCACATAGGAGATGCATAGTTATTATTAAGTTTAACTCTCGCATAGTTTGAGACTGGGAGAGACAGCGGCAGCCATGAGACTCTTATAAGTCGCCTTTCACCAAAATATTAAAATTAATTGTGTAGTTAACTAAATTAATATTTTCAGCATCTTGTAGCACAAATGTTGGTGGTTATATATCCCATATAAGGTTAATTGTAATACTAGTATAGAATTGTACAGAGTTACATTTTTAGTCAAGCCCCATTTTACTAAAATTTATACAATAATATTTTTTATTACTACCAAATGACTCTCTAGTGTTGATGAAAGTGTCAAGTGTTATCTGTTTTTTATATGCTACGACAAACTATGTCATTCATATAGTATTTTGTGTAAACACTCAACACTATAATTTTCTATTCAATAGTACACATCACCTCATAACTTCTAAATTTTTTTCAAATTTATGCAAAAATACTATAGATGATTTTAATGTTGACCTAAACCAGTCAATTTTACATCAAGAGTTGAAAATTAAAGAATCAAAGCATATGCCATCTTACAATGGTTTCACCTTCCTCTTTATTGTTAGAGTTTGACAGTTAGTTGAATATGGTGGAACCTTGGTTGTTGTTCGTGTAGCGCATACCTTGACCTTACCACGATGATCGTGTTTATTTCTACATATATCATGCCTCAGATGAAACAAAGACTACTTTACCTTTTCCTGCATCAACTATCAACCTTTCCATTCATTACTCTTGACATCTAAATAGTTGTCTTTTCAGATGTGGTAAGACTAGTAACACTTTCTATGGATTGAAATATATTTGTCGAAACTCCACCGGTGAAATTTGATCAAACGGTTTGGAAATACCAGGGACGTGACATCCCTTCCACTCCATTTGTTCCCATTCTCGATTTTTTCTTCAGGTTTCATATTGGAACAATATTGAAAGTTACCCTTGACATTTCAAGTCAGAAAGTATATCATAATGTTGATCGTTTGATAGATTTGCTCGACCCAAATTTCATTCAAACATTTTGTTCTTAAACTTCCATTTACTTATCCACCATACAAGATCCCTTACTTATTTTTTATTGTTCAGGATTGAGACATTTGTATCTCATGGGATGTGAAATCCACTTCTATGCTTCTTTCAGATATTTTATAAGTGGATTAACCTAAAATTAAAATTTGGAATCCTGATTTTTGTAATTTTATTCGTAGGTCGATATTGGATCAACTAAATTTATACAAACAAGGCTTCCATTAGTTCTTAAAAGTCTCAAACGCCTATTCATATCTTGTATTACTCTTGGAGAGTTTTTTTATTTTTTGTTTGCTCTTAGCATGCGATGGAGCTCTCCAAATTTTGATGAAATTGATTATAAGTTTGTCATTAATTTTTTTTTCTATCTTTTCCATATTTTTTTATTTTTATGTAATAAATTTTATGGTTTTTTCTTGATTTTTCTTATGAGTGTATCGTTAATGGTGGAGATTATTTCGAACCTGTGCCTCAGGAAGTTGTTGATTAGATTCCTACAATCTTCTCGGACATCATTTGAGGATAGTTAAGTTTTATGATGAACTATAAGAAGAGGTGACATGCCTTACTAAGTTTTATTGCCAGTCTCCATCACTTGTCAAAATGGAAATCAAGACTAGTCAAATGAATATACAAATCCTCAAAGTACTAGCAGAATAAATACTTTTCAAAGGGAATATCTTAAGTTGAATTTGGGAATCTGGTTGATTAGTATCGTTAGGAACTCCGTCTTAATATGGGGCTAAACGGGATTAATGGGCAAACAGAAACAGACGTTTTGTTGATGGGGCAGTAAAGTTGTTTTTTGCCTTTTGTTTAAGGTACTATAATGATTTTATCTTCTTATAAACTTAGAATTGTGAACCTGGTTGAATGTTTTGAATACTCTGTTTGGGAACAAAGATGGTTTTTTAATTCTATGCTTGTTCTTAAATGATGTATGATTTGAGGGTTTGGTAGTTTATTTCGAAGTTATGATGTGTGTTGAATTTTCTCAGGGAGCTTAAAACATTTAGTTGGAACTACTTTTTAATATAAAAAAAAAGAAGGAATGTCTTGTCTTGTGAGAAGAAACTCAAGAGCATCATTCACTTGGGGTTCTTACGTTGATTTTTTATTTTGAAGTGATATTGTATGTTAAATTCTCTTATGCGACTTGAAGTATTTAATATGAACTTAACTTTTTGTATGGGTTATTAGGAATTTTTGGATTCCTAAGGGATATGTTGGACATGATTCTTACTGCTAATGTGAAGAAAAACTCGAAGAGAACACCAGTTTGTGTAAAGCAAATATATCAACAATCAACCATGGACATCCTTTATACTCCTATTGCCGAGGGTAACTTTCAATGTTAGTCTATACGAAACCTATGGAAACAATTGTAATGGGATAAATCCAATGTAAGGGGGATGTCATTTCTCTACTGTTTCCCCAGACCGGTTACAAAATTCCTCATGTGGGAATTCTATGACACTTAGATAGCCAATTATTAAGAAAGTAATACAATTTCTACACATTTAAAAAAGGAACGGCCTCTTTACTGTCATCATCAAAAGAATGGCAAGGTTTCTAAGTCGATAAGGAGAAGGTACTATTAGAAGAGGGTGAAATGCAACTTACTTATACGATTTTCATGCTTATAAAGGAAATACTCCAAGTTAGACCAAGAAGTATGATGGATGTGCTCCTTCAATATATGTGAAGACACAACTCGATCAATCATCACCCAATTCGGGATTCTGGAGTTGAAGTTCATTCCAAAGTTATGTTGTGTGTTAAATTTCTAACTGGACACATGAAGTGAAAACTTACTTTCGGTCTGGATACTAGAAATCTCTTGCCTATTATGGAATTAGTCCTAGTTAGCCGGGAAGTATATATGTTGGACATGATTCTTCCTTATATTGGTCAACTATGTATGTTTGTAATGAAGAGGAACTAAACACTTCACATTTGTATGATGACATGTTAACCAAGACACCTTAAAAAAACTCACACTGGTGCTATGAAATTCCGAACTTCTTCCGTACAACTTTTTTGATTGAATTGGGTCAGTCCTCAGACACTGAAGGCAAAGCACTATGATATTGATATATTCTAGAGTATAAAATCATCAAAGGCTTGGAAAATTTTCCCCAACGGATCAGCTTTTAATATTTTATGGACAGAAGCAACACCAATATGCCTTTGCTAGCACAAAACTCAAACCTGCTTACAATGAAAGTTTAACTTTAGCTAATGTTGTTTTTACTCAAGTGATTTACCCCCATAACTAATGCAGATACTTTTATGCATTTTATATGCTTCTGGGGGGGGGGGTGGGGGTGGGGGGGGAGGTTATCACTACCAATATTTTTTTTTGAAATAAATAAAGCAAAGGTTCATGTCCTCTAGACTACCTCTATACGTTTTACTTTACCATCTAGAGCTTTTTTAAAGAAATAAACAAGGCTGAAACATACTTGGCCATGTAGAAAAACAAAACCTTCCACTGATTGCGTACATTTAACCTGAAGATCTTACACTGCAACCATAATTTAATACTAAAGCATTTTCCAATCAGTGAAAATGTGGCTACATATTTTAAATGCCTCCAAAAAATCGATCATATTATTTGTTTTAACATATAGTCAAGAGATACTAAAAAAGGAAACAATTAAGAACGGGGATTAGCCTTTTAAATACTAAATATTTAATTCGTAAGATCATTTGCCGATATGGGATATCATATCTAAATTCAGGCTTATACTACAAGTAAATATGACGCCGACGAAATGCTATCATTGATCAATTGTCCTTTCCCCTGATGCTTCCAGCACAATAGTCATCACAATCAAGACTTATAAGGGAATGTTTAACAATTTTAAACTCCAATATCTAAGTGTGCACTTTTTACAGGACATGTAACTTTATCACACTTATGTATGCATTGAAACATTCATATGGATCATTTATAATGCATCTATAAAACTCAATTTAATAGACCCTCATATCCAACCTTAAAACTCTAACTATCTCTAGATTATTCAGTACTATTCATTTTAAGTAAAACGAAACAAGTAAGTAACAAACACAAGTTGATCAGGACTACTTCCAATAACAAGCACATTTTTAAGAACATGCATACTGGAAAGTCATTGATTCTCATTAATATGCAAAATTTGGCAAAAATATACACAGTGGTATGACAAAATAAGTTTCTGAAATTATTTATAGGTAAAGCTGAAAAAAAAGAAGCTTAATAGATTTTCCAAACTAACTTAGCTAGAAAAAATATTTCCTTGTTAAAGAATTATAATTTCAGTCAACTTACAAAATATTGACGTATTCTAATACAAATCAAGATACAAAAACATTCTAATTTCAGCCAACTTACTGATACTACCTGTTAAATAGGAATCTAAAGTCCCTTCATAAAGAGAAACATTTATCCCTTGGCAACACTGACTCCAATAACCAGGTGCAAAAAAGTCGCATACAAAAATGGCACACACTTTTAGCTTAAGGTAAGGTTCAGTAATCTTAATAAATTAAAATACCTAATTACTTGGGGCAGATCAGTCCCTGTCTAACAAAAATACTATGGAAATAAGGAATATTTGTTTCAAAAGAAGCTGTAAACAATCACAGAGTTTTCTCTGATAAGTACACCAATTCGTCCAACAAATACCCCGATGAGAAGTTTAAGGTACAGATTATATTTCTCTAGCAATTATGTCAAAAAAGAGTTAGTTAGAATACCAATCTTTGATATTACTACTATTCTCCGGATGACTGATTATTATTACAATTATCTTGAAGAGTAAATCTTTTAAAAAATAAATTGGGGAAAATAAAGATCAAGGCTTAATTCAGGTGAAGGACTACAAATACTAAGTAAATGTTTATAGTACAGATCCTTGGATATTTAAGCATCAGAACTCTTGGTTATTAACACGAACAATAGAAACAACTACCAACTAAACATTAATAGAATATTTGTTGTCTTGGTCGCATAAGTACTTAACTGTGTCTTTACCAATAACATTGTTCATGGCGTCTCAATTACTTATTGCTCAAGCAACATAATCCAAATGATAATCACAATACCAAATAAGGTTCATTAACACTTTAGTGAGACTTTGGTGTGAAACCAAGCCCCAGACACAACTCGTTATTTAATTTCATGAAGAGTATGTGGACTTATCTATTATGAGAAGCCGATGTTTGGTTATCCTTCTCTATCACCTATAGTACCATAATTCAATGTGCTATCTACATATCCAACTGCTTGTTCAGTTGTTGATGTTATAAAATTTCTAATTTTTTTTTTGTCAAAATTTACGTCCATGCTTACTGAAAATTGCTTCTATGTTTTATGTCATATGCTAGCTTGTATCTTATTCACCCAAATGCAAGAGGATGTTTTCATATATTCTCAGCTAAACAACTTCAGAATACTTATTACAAAATAAAAAAGAAGTCATATATCATACAAGGCAAAGGTTATTAAATCGTAAAACCAAAATTACCATAAAAGAAACATCTAAGCTAGATTCAATACAATAGTAATAATATTTATTAAAAAGACTAACTAATCACTATTCTTGTCAAGTTCCTAACTATATTGATAGAATTCCTTTCCAATCTAATGCAAATGACGATAGTAGTATTGTTACAATTAATGTGATGCAGAACACATATCGGGAGCCCAAACAAAATTATGAGGAAATTATTCACAATAAAAAACATAGAAATAATTTTTACAATCCGTTGAACAATGAAAAAAATATGTATGACACTCAATCTTATATTCCAAAAGTTTCGAGTGATTTTAATAAATGCACCCCCTCATAAAAAAGTAGAAATGTCTGGCAACAATTCCTCACCCTCTCTCATTACGTCAATTTTAACCTTCCCACTCACCAAAACCATCATAAAATATGCAAAATACAATATCTTTCCCCCCTCCCTTTTATTTCAATCGTTTACAGAAAAAATTTCTTATTGAGAAAAAACTACAAGAAACGATTAGGTAGTTTGTGGGGAGGTCCGAAAAAGATATGCCTTTTAGCGGAGAGGAGTAAGCACTCTTTAGGTTAGCCCAAAAATGAATCGACCTACAATAAAAACAAAATTAAGCAAATTAGTGTGCAATTTAATTTCACAAAAGAAAATAAAAGTAAATCACTGTAATACTGAACCCTAATCCCAATTGTTCAGAAAAACTTACTTCGAAAAAAACCTATTTTATGAATACCCAAGTTACTAAAATAACTATTTTCAGAACAACTAAAACTTATTTCGAGCTTAAGGAAATGGAAACAGTTTAAAGTATTTTCAAGAATATTTTCAGAATAGTGACATTGATAAAACCACTATTTCAACACATCTCAATATTACTACAAACTAAATTAAATGAAACGATTTGAGATCTAAAAACTCCAACTTTCACAAACCCATAAGCGATAGAGATATGATATTTTGATAGCTCACTTTTTAGATCAATATGGAAGATTTAAGAAGATGAGAGTTAGAGCACTTACTTTGAGATGAAGATTGAATGAGATTGGAGTTTTAGACATCAGAGAAGGAAAGTTTTCATCAGAGAGCTTACAAGTCCTTGAACTTTGAGAATTGATACTTCTGGTGAAAATGGAAAGTGAGTGATTTAGCTTTAGGAAAAAAAAATAACTTTGCAACAACTTAGTGACGGATTTTAATATCCGTTTCTAGCAAAATTATATTTATTTAGCTTAATTTAGACGGATTTTCTCCTCACTATATAAATTAATTTTATAAAATATATTTTGTAACGTTTTTCTCCAAATTTAGTATTTCTGATTTTTTCGCGTTTATGTTGTGTGTTTACATTATCTTAGGTGAGCTTCATGGATTGATGGAACTCAGTTTTTTTAGGTTTAGTAGAAGTTCTTTTTTTCTATGATTATCTAATTTATACCGATAAGTAAGTATTTTTGACATCAATCCTAAAAAAACAGTGTTTACCGGACGGGAGTAATCGATTCCTTGCATCTACTAAACATAATAGAAAAAATATGACTATTTATGTTCATGGGTCATTTCATTACAAACTCGTCATAGTTGTTGGCGACAAAGATTCTGCTCATAATAATAGTTGCTTTAATCTCAAGACACTATATATTTCTTTTCTTTTATCTCTAGCACTTTGTATATGCTTCATTATTAATCATACTTGTTTTCGAAAATGTTTTTTCCTTTAATATCCTTCATATTTTCCTATAAGTAGTGAGAAAATGTAAGTATTAAAGATATGAAACAACAACATTTGAATTAAATTCAAAAATACACAAGCTTTTAAGCAT
Organism: Solanum habrochaites; assembly: GCA_027704765.1. Taxonomy (NCBI): domain Eukaryota; kingdom Viridiplantae; phylum Streptophyta; class Magnoliopsida; order Solanales; family Solanaceae; genus Solanum; species Solanum habrochaites. The sequence goes on from JAKWJA010002489.1 coordinate 11,750,955, forward strand.
GAAAGAACTACGTCGTTACAAAAACATGGACTATCTACTGCACCCACATTGTCAATAATTTTCACAGATTATTGGGAACATATAATTATACTCACACCAGCAAAAGTAGTACCCCAGAGTATTAGCGTTATGAAAGAATGGGGTTCAGACTCTTTGTTGCACGTGTATGGTCAATAATTATATGCTAATGGGGAAGTCTACAACAAAGACAATGATAACTAACTATTCACGGAAATCCCCCTCCCCAACACCCTACCCAAACACTTGCTAATTTCATCAGTGATCGACCTATATGGATATTTATCATACTCTATGTGGGGAGAAATCTATAGCCGTGAGTACCTTAAATAGATGTTGAGGATTGACTTTTGGAAGCTAGCTCGAGTCAGGTACCTCAATATGCTACATCAAGCTTTTATGATGTATCATATTGGAGAGTACTTGATCGAGGTTACATTAAACTAAACAACAACAATAAATTCTCATTAAAACGAGACTATAGTCGCATAAAAAATAACTACACTAGAATCATGGTAAAAAAACTAGAATTATACCAAAACACCACTAAACTTGCACCAGAAAAGCCTAAATACAACAATTGAATTACATCCAAACAGTACCAGTAGTTTCTCTCTAATACGACACTACAATCGCATCTAAAAGAACATTTAAATTATATCGAAAAATTTATAAGTTTAAAACAGGAAAAAATTGCACCAACAGATACAACTACAACAACAAGCTGATAATTCCCAATGTTTTACTATTGAGGAAACTAACCATTTTTATGAAAATTAGACTTCCAAGATTTCGGGGTTGTTGGATTATTCATAGGAAGATTAGATAACCTCTAATTCATGATCTTTCTTCCCTCTAGGTGCACATTATTATCACATCTATTCTTTTCTTTTTTAGTTAATAAGCTCACATTTTTTAGCTTTTCTAGATAGTGAGCGTGGTAATTGTACTGATAATGGACCTCCATGTCCTAATTTCATGTTTAATGGTTGTTTTTTTTTCTAATTTTTTGTCTGTACATTCATTGATTTTCCCTAGGTTTTATTATGGTAATGTTTTGCTTTGATTTCTAGATTTGGTTTTCCACTATAAGATGTGATTTAGTATGTCATATCATTCAGGTATGGTGCTGAAGATGGACTCAGAAGTGACGCATATGATGGGTCCCAAGAAGGGGGAAAACACTTTAAAATATGATGCCCAAGACGTCTATTATTCAATTCCAAGGAAACCCCCGTGTAATAATGTTGAATTTGCAAATTGAGGTTGCTCCACCGGAAGCTTTTTAAACCTAATCAATGAAGGACCTTCAATTCTGGGGAAATATCCGCGGTATGATTACATCTTATTAACAGAGATTAGGAAAAGTAATCAAATGACTGCACACAGTGAGCTTGAAACAAAAGTTTAGGTAAAAAAAATGATTGTATTGAGAATTACTGGATTGAACTAGAACAGCAAGGTCTACCAACAGATAGAACCAGAAATTTTCTCTACCAACGAGTGCATAAAGCAAGGAGAATAAATTTCTCAATAGGCAGGCCACTTTAGCTTCCATGTGTATTAACTGTAACTAGTTGTCTTGATATTATATGCAAATCCATGTAAATCTTTAAAAGCTATATTGTTTTATTTTTTCAAGGTTGATGAAAATCTTGATGAGTTGATCTTACGTATTAAGTATCATGAAGGAAATACATAATTCTTGAAATGCCATTTTCGTGGGGAATGATTTAGTGAAAGTTATGCCCAGCTATCGGAACTAATACACCTAGAACCTATTGATGTGGTAGATGACTAATGATGTTGTCACGATTTTGCAAAATAGTCTGAAGATGATGAGGCGAAGATTGACAGGCACATATTAGGACGGGGGGGGGGGGAGGAGAAGTGAGCAAAATTATAAGTTACTTCTTCCTCGTTTGCTGATAAGTTAAACTAAGGGGGTTTCTCGTCTTAACCCAACAACCTAACACACTACACATGTTCAACAAACATAGTTAATAGAAGTTGGTTTAAAACTACAAAAGTCTATGTTGCTAAAGCAATGTACAACCAATAAGCATTAAATCTGTAGAAGTATTTAGTATAATCTTATTTTAATACACTATCATTAGGTGTGGAGTGTTCTATGAAAACTTAAGACTTTTAAATAGTTTGTTTTTTACAAAAGGGTACAACTAAAGGTGCAAATCAAAGAAACATACAATAATAGATAGCAAGAATCTCATTTTGTTGTGCATCATGAGTCTTAACATCAAGGTATCCCAGAAAGTTTCCAGAATACTAATGGTCTTCCCTGATAACCCCATCCTCTTCCCCGAGTTATTTTTCACCAAACAGAAGTCAACATCCTCCTCTTCACCGCACTAGAAGCTCACTGAATAGATGAAAAAAGAGAAATTACCAAAAGCAGAAGATCACCTTCCACATAAAGATGAAGGAGACAATAGAAATTTAACCTTTCACCTAAGATAGGAGCAATTAAAAGGAGAAGTAGAAAAGAGAAATTGAAAGGAGAAGGGACGAGAGCAATACCTGATAGATGGGAGAATCTCACAGCTGCTGCTCTTGCTAGAAAACCATATTTTTTAGTGATTGTAATATATTTTTTTCTTTTTGTGTTTTCTATGGACTGAAGAGTGTTACTTGGTAAATAAACTAGCATAAACTTAGTGACAGATTATGACATCCGTCTCTACAAACAAATACAATTATCTTCTTTAAATTGTAGAGACAAAAATTTATGTCATTACATAATTTAAATTCCATTAAAATATATTTATAATTCTAGAAAAGTTTTTTGCCATTTATTCTGTCACAATATTTTATTAAATGTGTAACACCTACTTTGTTGCAAAATTTGTTTCGAAATTTAAGGTGCCAAAGTTTTTTGCTATTATTTAGTGAGAAAAACCATATTGCTTTGCCAATCCATTGCTATGTTATAACTCAACAAAATGTTTGTAATTTTTGCAAAAAAATGACTTCTTCATTGCTAATCCGTCGTTATGAGAGTACAGAATTGTTTCCTCGTTCAAAAACTATTTTTTGTAGTGTTGACCCACATCATATGTGTGGTGCTATACATGTACATCTATCTCCTGACAAAAAAAGATATAATTAACAGCGCACTCTTAATAAGTGTAGAGCTATCCTTGTGCAAGAGAAATCACTCACAAAATTAGGGTTTGAAGATAGCTAAAACCAATATTTTTTTTAAGTTTATTGGTGCACCTGAAGTCTTCAATTTTTAAGCTCATTTTTGCTTGTTATAGACAAAGATTTTTATGTTCTATTATGACATAAGAATTTATACAAACATTATTAAGATTGAACAAAGAAAACTGTATCAAGAATGGACATTTAATAAATTAAACCACTATTTTTATTTTTATAGATTCAATACATCATGTTAGGAATCTAACTAAAAGAAAGAGAATGATTCTTATTTAGTCCTAGAATTCACGAATTCCAAAAAAAAAGTTATCGAAAAACATAGTCAAGTTTTTCATATTATTTCTTTTTTGTAAAAAAAACATAAATACTCTATTGATTTATGATCAAAATTTTAAGGATAAACGTTTTCTTTACATGTACTAATACCTCCTAGAACTATTTGAATGTAAGAAATACACCTTTTTTGGTGTTAAGGTGGTGTAGAGACTGTTGAAAGCAAATGACAAGTAAAAAATATGAATAAAATAAAAATTAATCAATATTCAACATATGTATTTTTTGAAATGAAAATTTTACCATTAGTTAGTACAAATAATTAATAAATACATTCACTGGCACTTCAATCTAATTAGTGGTCTAAATCCAAAAATAAGTTGGAGGCATAAATTTTTATTACTTTTTTGACGTGAGATTGATGTTATTTCTTTCCTTTTGATAAAAATAATTTTATATTTTTTTTATCCTAAGCATACCATGTGAAAAATAAATTTATAAATTGATCCATAAAAATGAGTTCGGAAACAGATTAAAAATTCTTTGTTTTGCTACAAAAAGCAGAAGATAAATATATTTTTACAAAAAAAAAAATCGATTTGATTTTGGGGGCCTAAGGCATATGCCTCACGTTTAATGGCATTGATCCACCCTCTTAAGAAACCCTAACTAAATCAACAATAATAAGAGTAATATTTTTCTTTTAAAAGTAATCTGGTATACTATGATTCATGTGAATGTAGCAAGAAATTAATTAGCTCAAACCTATTCCTCTTAGATTGTAGTTTTTCAAATAATTACACTATTAAGTAAAAGTGTAATTTTTTATCAAATAATACACTATTAGGATGAATTATGCTCATATTGATAACACATAGATTAAAGACATATGGACTTATGGCTTAGTCTTAAATAATGATTATCACCTTGTTCAATAATCAATTGTTTTTTAATTCATAGGAATCTTATTTCTCATTGAACTCTTGATTGTTTTAGCTTTATTTAAGTGTTGGCATATGATCTTTGTATTAACAAAATAATATTATTTCACATAATTTTGGTGTTATTATTAATAGCTTTTTCTTACTAATGTTAGTTGTACCAAAGTTTAATTTACAGTCAATCATTGTACTAAAATTTAATACAAAAACTATTTCTATATATACTACCAAATGACTCCTTTAGTGTTCAAGAAAGTTTCAAATGTTATCGATTGATTTATAATGCTACGATAAACACATGTCATTCATATAGTGTTTTGATGTAAGAACTCAATACTAGAATTTTCTAGTATAATTAGTATAAAATCACTCATTTAAACCTTTATGTTCTCTTAAAATTATATACAAAAATACTTTATATGTGTTTTATTTAACCTAAGCCATATAATTTTACATCAAGAGTTGCAAATTAAAGAAATCAAAGCAAATGATATCAACAAATTATGCACCTTTTCTTTTATTATTAGAGTTGTGACATATTAATTGAATAAAGGCGATGAACATTTATTTCTTGTTCGTGTAGCATATACACGGACCTTGCCAATGGTATTATTGTCTATTTTCTACAAATTATCATGCCTCCAGATGAACAAAGACTACATTTACCTTCACCTGATAAACTACAACCTTCCCATTCATTTAATCGATAAGATTCTAAAGAAGTTTATGTTTTTTAGATGTTGTTAGAACTAGTACATTTTCTGAGGATTGGCGATATAATTGCTGTAGAATTAAAGAGGTGAAATTTGATCAAAAATCTGTGAAACACCAAGCTTGATATTCCCACCATGGATTTTATTCTTTTTTCTATTGTTTCGTAGGTTTCATATATGAATCAATGAAAGTTCCCTTACAAGTTGAATTTCTAAAAGTATGCCCTAATGTATATCGCTTGATATATTTGCTCCACAAATATTTCATTCAACATTTCTTCCTTAAACATCCATTTACTTATCAACCATATAATATCACTTATTTCTTTTTTATTTGTTCAACATTGAGGCATTTGTTTGTCATGGAATGTGAAATCCATGTTACACGCTTCTTTCAGGTATTTAATAAGTTAATTAGCCTAAAATTTGAATTTTTGTAATATTATCTTCTAATACATTTGAAAGTTTGATCTCTAATTTCTCATTTCTTGAGGATTTGGTTCGAAAAGACATAGACAATCGGTACCTCCTGAGTATTATTGCTCCTAAGCTAAGATCATTTCTCTTTCATGGTGATATACAGTTGATGTATCTAGGAAATGTACCCTCTTATTTCCAATATTCTGTATGAGCCTAATTTATTAGTTCTAGAGGAAAAGATGATTTTGACAATACTTTTTCTTCTATTCCTGGTCTCGAGTATTTCAGCTGGGATCATTTTGGGGTAATATTGCTTCATTTCACTTGTATTTTCATACATGTACTCCTCTTTTTGGCATCTTGATCTTTATCATTTTATTCGTAAGTCGATATTGGATCAATTGAATTTATACCAACAAAGCTTCCATCCGCTCTTAATTGTCTGAAACGTCTATTCATATCTTTGATTACACTTGTAGTGTTCTTTGAGCTTTTGTTTTCTCTTTTCATGGTACAGAACTTTACCAATTTGAAAGAAATTGAAATTGAGATTGTCATAATATTTATTTTTCTCTCTATACTTTCCATGCTTTTATATTAGTATATAATGATTTTGATGGTTTTTTCGAGATTTTTCTTAGGGGGTATCCTTAATGATGGGAATTATTCGAACCTGTGCCTAGGAGGTTGTTGAATAGATTCCACGGCAAGTTCACGGACATATAATTGAATAATCTGAGCATTCTTAAGTTTTGTGATATTACTATTAGAATAGGTAATGATCTATCAAGGGTTTTATTGGCAAGCCGCAGGCATGGTTAAATAGAAATCAAGCCTAGTCAAATGGAAACAACAAATCTATTGAAACTTCATCGGAAAATAACAAAGTTTCAATAGGAATCATCTAAAAAATAAGTTGTGTATCTTTTTCACTATTATCGCTATCAAAATTCTGCTTAATCTTTTCCTAAAATTTTTTGTAAGTGCATACAAAAAAGAAATATTTTGTTTATGGAGTAGTAAGGTTGTGTTGTGCCTTTGCTTTAAGGTACTATAAAGATTTAATATGCTTGGGAACATAGGATTGTGAACCTGGATGAACGTTTTGAATACTCTTTTTGGAATAAAGATGGTTTTTACATTTCATGGTTGTTCTTAAATGATATATGATTTGAGTCTTTGGTTGTTTATTTCGAAGTTATGTTGTGTGTTGAATTCTATTACGGAGATTATTTTCTAGGTAGTAGGATTTTCTTCCGTGTTAAGGGAATAGTCAAAGTTAGATTGAGAAATATATATGTTGTTCAAGATCATTCCTTATCATTGAATAACAAACTCAAAGAAGCATCACCTAAATTGCGATTATTAATTTGAATTAATTTCCAAATTATTTTGTGTGTTTAATTTCTTTGGGAAAGCTTGAAGAGAAGAGTGGAAAATTACCTTTATCAACTAGTCCAAGTTAGACCGAGAAGTATTTATATTAGACATGATCCTTCCTTATCTGTGAAGAAAAAACTCGAAGAAGAATCACTAAGTTTTGTCAAGGAAATATCAAACGATAGGACATACTTTTGGATTCGTAATGTTGAGGGTAGCTTTCAATGTTATTCTTATATGAAACCTCATGAAACCATCGAGAATGGGAATAAATCCAATGGTAGGATATGTCCTGCCCTCTACTATTTCCCATACCGTCTGATCAAATTTCACCTGAGGAATTCAATGGCAAGTATATTATCAATCCTTAGAAAGTCTACTAGTACTTACAATATTTTGAAAAGACAACCTATTTGGAATGTCGTCGATTAAATGAACGGTAAGGTTTCTATGTCGATCAGAAAGGTTATAAATTAGTCCTTTGTTCATAGAAGATGATTGTTTAAGTCCAGAGTATACGCACCAAGAAAAAACAAACAAACATGTACAACTCTAACATAAAAGAAAAGGTTCATAATTGGTTACGACATTTACATTGATTTCTTACTTTTCCGAATTTCTATGATATCAAATTTTCTGATTCGGTTTAAATAAACACATATAAATATTTTTTGTATAGAATTTGAAGAGAACTTAGAGGTTTAAATTAGTGATTTTATAATTATTGTACCAGAAATTTATTGTACTGAGTACATACATCATAACCCAATATGAATGACATGTGTTTTTCGCAACATTATAAATCAGTAAATAACACTTGATACTTTCTTCAACACTAAAGGAGTAATTTGATAGTATATATAAAAATATTATTTATTTAAATTTAAGGTACAAATTTTCGGCTGTAAATGTAACTCTGCTACACTAATACTCCTATCCATTAACCTTTTTTGGATATATGACCCCAAAGTTGTGATACAAGAAGAATCCAGTATGTAACCTTAGGATGGTTTATTTGGAATCGTGCCCATGAAATATTGATGAGATTTTTGCAGCTTCTTGGAATCACATTTAACCAAATGAGGCCAATTATGTTTTATGATGTCTATAGAAAGGGTGACTGCAGTTAGAATTTTATGATTTTTGCTTTTACAGGAATTCTCAAGTTAGACTGAGAATATGATGGGCATTCTCCTTCCTTAGTTGTGAAGACGAAAATTGAAGAAGCATCACCCAATTCGGTATTCTTATTTTGATGTTTATTTCTAAGTTATTTTGTTTGATGAATTTCCTTTGGTGAGCTAGATTTCCTTCGGCGAGCTAGACACATTAAGTGGAAACTTACTTTATGTGTAGCTAGTAGAAATTTCTTGTCTTCTAAGGACTTGGTCCATGTAAAACTGAGAACTATATATGTTGGACATGATGCTTACTCATATGTGAAGAAGAAACTCGAGAAGCATCACCAAATTAGGGATTCATGAGTTGATGTTTATTTTAAATTTATTTTGTGTGATGAACTCTCTTGGGCGAGCTTAAAGTATTCAATGAAAACTTATTTTTTCTATGGTTTCATTTACTAAGAGAATAGTCTAAGTTAGATTGACAATCTCTCGTTATAAATTGGAATAATCCCTAAACAAGCAAGAAATCTCTACTAACTAGACAGAAAGTAAGTTTTAAAATCAATGTGTTAACCTCACTTAATGCATTACCATGTAGCTAAAAAAGACAAAAAAACAATTTTTCTGAAAAATATGTAGGTGCAACTAATATGACCATCGACGGACCGTAGCATTACCCACAGTCCGTCCTGCACAACTGTCGATGGGATCATAAACTCCCAAATATCTAAGCAAAAGAAAATTGGTGAAGTGTTGATCGACGGACAGACCTATGGTCCGTAGTCCATGACCGTCGATTAAGACTCCCTCCACCCACTCTCTGACAATTAAGGGAAATGCAGTTTTGTCAAATTTAAATTGTCATAAGTCATAGCAAAAAATTAATTATTTCTCCCATTACCTATCCAAATATATATAATCAAATTATCTTTCCATATCCACCAACCTTGGTAAAATCAGACTTCCTAGTAAAAAGTTATGGCAGTTTTAGTAAAGTCATGTCGAATAGGCTAAACCGATGGACCAACCGACAGGGAGTCGGTCAATCGACGGACCGTAAGTCCTGGACATCGATTGGTCTGATAACAACATTCCCATGGGTCTTTTGGACCTTTCCCACTTTGTTTAAACCGTAAGTTACATCGTTTTGATCCTAAATCATCATATTTTAGTCAGTATTATCCTAGAAACATGATTGACACATATCTAAGTAAATTCATTAAATCAAAACTAAAAAATTAGAAGCAAGAGAGGAGAAAAAAAGCTGAAGAACCCTAGATTAAGAACGGCACAAGCTACAACAGTTCCAGCTCTGAAACTTAAGTATTTTTCTGTGGATTTCATCATCAAGTATGTGAGATATCACTAGTGGGTTAGTTTCACCCAAAGGGTCCCTAGTTTTCTGTATGTTCTTGATTCTCTTATCATTATTAAACCTAGGGTTCCTAGAATTTCAAAATAATTTCATGATTTAGTCAAAATATTTTTTCCAAAGAAAATATAATGTTATAACTCAAATTAACTCATGGATTCCAAAACCCTAGCTTTTTATTTATTTAATTCATGATTAACACATGCTAGGTCAGATATTTCATATACCTTAGATAGACATGCCTCAGTTATAAATGCATGATTACAAGATTAATTTTTGCATTCTAAGTTTCCATGTTTAGTTTCAAGCTATCCAGTATTAAAGAAAGTTAGACATAATAAGTTAATTACAGAATTAATTTGGAGTAGCATAAGAAAGAGTTGTACTAGGGTTTAGCGTACCTAATAATCCCAGAACTACTAACCAAGTAGGTTTTAATGCTCCTCTGTGGGCAATCAATTTAGTGGTCACGCCAACATGCCTTTATACCTTTGGCAGGGTATATTGGGTCCTCTTTATAGGGCATATACATCAGAATCCACATTTAGCTCACGTGGTTTTATGATCTATTATTAGTAACTCCCTCAGTTCAGTCAGACTCTTTGCATTGAACATATATTAGTATATTTAGTATTCAGTTTATGCATATTATAATTCGCATTGCATCACTTAATCTCATAAATAGTATATCATGTGATGATTATACTGCTCTGTGGCTTGTTCAGATGTTCATTTCAGAATTTACTCTATCCTACCTGCTCAGTTTCCTTCACGTACTGGTGTATACGTGCGTTACATCTCTATGAGTATGGTTTAGGTTCTAAGAATCCAGATCATACATATAATGATTTTTCGATCTCTATTTTAGAATATTTAGTGGTGAGTCCTCATTCTCCGAGGACAGTAGTCATAAGTTTAATTTCAGTCTTCTGTTATTTAGTTTCAATTTTGCTAAATTTAGATGGGGCTTGTACCAGTATTTCTAGTCCAGTTTAGAGGATTATTTCAGACATAGTTAATTTCATCTTTGTATTGAGTTAATATTTCCTTTATATGAAACTCATTTTTTTCAATCATCTCACATATAGAATATGGGAATTCCCCATGTTTTCAGCTTTAATAATGATTTTTCTTCAACATTAGTTTATTATCTTTAGTATGGTAGTGATCACACTAGGAGGGTTAGCTTGCGATCGCTTGTAGTTCTAAGTTCTGTTTTCGCGTCTTGGGGATAGATCGGGGCATGACAAAACTTGATATTAGAGCACTAGTGTTAAGTGTCCTAGGATGTCTGAAAAGCCGCACTTAGTAGAGTCTTTTTCATGGGTGTGAAGTGACCACATCTAATGAGGTGGGAGACAACAAGTGGTCCGGAAAAACTTCACTTTCTTGGTACTCTTATTCGTGCGTAAGGTTATGATCTTATTCCGCTATAGCTTACGTTCTACATTTCAGATCAATGCCCTTCTCTTTAAGCATACACATGGACTTCCTAATGAACACATGCTAATGAAGTTCATCTAGTACCCGAAAAGGAATTCGTAATGTGAGAGTTCTGAACCTAGTTTAGCTTTTGGCAAAAAATATGACACCCTTGACCAAATTAGAGGGCAAGTTCTAACTAATAAACATGGTTGATCAGGCATCTATAGTCTACCTTTGTTTGAAGGTTCACCCAAGTTTCAGTCCCAAGTTGTGTAGGACCCATCGAAGCTTCTTGATGAGGTCAATAAAAGATTGATTTAGCAGTAACGGTAGTAGTAGGTTGAATTTGAATCCTACCAGCTTAAGGATTTGACTAATATAGAGTTTTCACTTCAATGTAAAGACAACGGAGACTACTTTGTCTTCTGCAACTAAGTATAGCACTAAACTTTTGTATCAGTCTAGAAACTCTCTCAGAACCATTCTCAGTCTCTACTCCAGTTGATGACCCAGTAGCTATACCCTGTCATAGTATCTCTGACGTCCCTAAGCATTCTAGTAGATGTAGAATGGTAGACTCGTTCGATGCTTTGCAATGGATTATGTTTACACAAATGTTATGCCGTCAAGCGATTGTAGAAACTGGATTAATTCGTTTCTCGTTCCGATTAACAATCTTGAGAATGGAAGGTAGTATTTTGGTGCCTATGGGTTCATTTATTTCTTACATTTGTCCCTGAAAAGATTATATTAAGGTTATCTCTTTTATCAAAATCGTATAAGATTCTATACTTGAAAAACCCACTCTTGAGTCGTTCCAGTAGTTTGTGATTTTCCAGAAAATATTCTCGGGTTCCTCCTGAAATGGAAATTAACGTTGGATTGGTCTCCTTATAAATACCTAACCTATTTCTATTCCTCCTTACAAAATGGCTCCACAGATCTTAACGATTGAAAGAGCAGTTGAAAGGAACTCTATATAAGGGTTTTCATCAGACAAGTATTTCCTGTGGGATACACCAGTGTCTATTTGTATAAGAGAAAGAATACTTTCTCAACATTTGCTATAAATAGATGACAAGGTCACAATCAAGAATCAGTATCCTATCCCCAAGGATTGATTACTTGTTTTAAATTTATAACCAACTTCCAAGGTGATACTAATTTCGGAAAGATCGACCTCAGATCAGTTAGTATCATCTCAAGTCAAAATAGTGACATTCAAAAAAAACTGCCTTCAAACTCGGTATGGTCGTTATGAATTTTAGTGGTGTCCATTGGACTAGCCCATGCTCCTACAACAAGCTTTCCTTGATTTGATGACAGAGTGTTTCACACGTACTTGATTTGTTTGTTATTGTCTTCATTAAGGATATCTTTCGTTCTCTACACTCTAGGAGAGGAAGAAGCACACACGTCTTTGGTATTTGTTTTTGCAGAATCTTAAGCTCGCCATTATTCGGTAAGTTTTAGGCAAATTGAGTTGTTGTTGCAAGCCTTTAGGTTTCATTGGTCACAAATAGTGTCTATCGAAGGATTCGAGTGGATTTAAAGAGATAGAAGAAGTGAAAACAATGTCCCAGAACCTACCTCTACTAATAATATCAGAAGTTACATAGTCGAAGGAATCAAGCGGTATTAGAGAAGATTTGTGAAGGATTTTCATCCGATCCTCACTATAGACTAGGTTATACTCAGACGATTGTCAAGTTCAATTGTAAACATTGTTAGAGGGGAATGGTAATCAAGTTAAACCTATAGCACAACATTTCAATCTTCAATGTGGACAGGCAAGCGTATCATTCAGGCCTAGAGATATGTTAGAGCATGTGGTGATCGATTTCAAAGGTTAGTCGTAATGACCCACCTTCCTCTTATTGAGTTCGCCTCCACAGATGAGTACCATTCCAACATTCATATGGCCCATTATGATGCTTTCTATGAGCATAGATGTAGATATCCTGTTTGTTGGTTTAAAATAGGTGCAGCAGCCTTGATAGGGCCAAATTGAGTCCTTTATCCTATGGCAAAAGTTCAACTCATCAGAGATAGACTTAAGACAACTCAAAATCATAAGAAATCTTTTGTAGATGTAAGGAGAAGGGAACTAGATTTCCATGTTGATGATTGGGTTTTCCTAAAAGTCTCACCTATAAAAGGGGAAATGAGATTTTAAAAGAAAGGAAAGACAATCCTAGATATGTTATGGCACTTAAATATCTTTAAACGGGTTTTCCAGATTGTATATGAGTTAGAGTTTAGCAGCAGAATTAGTAGCAGTGCCTCCGGTTTTTTTTTCCCACTTTCAACTCGTGAAGAAGTTTTGTGGGTGGCCCAAGCCCTCTATAGTGCATTATAGAGTGGTGGCGGTGAAAGATAGTCGTCCTTTAATGAGATGTTACCAGTTTAGATTGTTGACCGTCTGTTATAAGGTTTATGACCACAGACGTCTCTTCAGTCAAGTTTTTTGTAAGATGTCAGTCCGTATAGGTGAGCTACTTTGGAGCAGAAGTCGCCACGAAAGCCAGTATCCTTACCTCTTTCCTCCTATTCCACTCCACCACCCTTAAGTTAATATTTCCTCTTATTTTTCCAGTCATTCAATGCTGAATTTCAAGTCTAGAATAAATTCCCGGCTCAGGTTTTATCTTGAATTTTTAGAGTATTTGCGTTCTCGAACTCTATTCCAGTAAGAAACTCAGTTCTCATTTTTTAGTACTTAGTTGCAAGGGCTCTCTTCCCCCTATTTCGTCTAGTTTTGTCTTTCATTCGAGGACGATATTCCCCAAGGGGGATAGTGTAACCATTCGTAGGTTCAAAACTAGACACTAACAGTTTTAAAAATGTGTGGTGGCAAACAAATTGTTCTTCGGACGGTTTTAGCCTTACCCGCGTCCCGTCCTACTCATTATATCGATAGATCAAAACAACTCCCCAAACCTCAGCCCTACAAATTATTTTTAGTGTTGGTCGAGGGGCAGACGTCCGGTCTGTAGGTCAGACTACTATCCATAGTCCATGGACATTGATCAAGACTCCCTTCACCCAGTCTCTAACAGAAGCGCTAATACCGATGCGACCAGCACGTTGCTTAGGTTTTTTATCATGGTGGGACATTTATCAGCAGTTAAGGGGAATTGCAATTGGGTCAACTTCAATTGATTATAAGTCTTATCACAAAACAAATTAGGTGTCTGATGACCTACCCACAAATATATAATTGAACTATCTTTGCATAGACACCAACCTTGATAAAATATGACGTCTGAGTAAAAAGTTATGCCCGTTTTAGTTAGGGACTCTCTAAAGGCTCAACCGACAAGGCGTTGGTCAATCAACAGATCGTCATTCCTGGCCGTCGATTGGTCAGACATCAACTTTCACAAGGGTCTTTTGGACCTTTCCTACTTCATTTAAATCCTAGGTTACGTCGTTTTGACCATACATCATCATATTTAGTTAGTTTAAGGCTAGAAACATAATTAAAACATATCTAAGAATCAATCATTAAATTAAATCAAACATGGAATTAAAAACAGAGAGGAGAAAAAACCACAAGAACCCTAGGTCAAGTACGCCACAATCTCCAGCAAATCCTGCTCCGAAACCTAAGTATTTTTATGTGGATTTCATCACCAAGTATGTGGTATTTCACTAGTGGGTTCCTTTCACCCATTAGGTCCCCAGTTTTCAATCAGTTGTTGAGTCTCTTATCATGATTAAACCTAGGGTTTCTAGAATTACAGTAAAACTTCATTATTTAGTTAAAATTTATGTGCCAAATCATATTATCATATTATTACAAAAATTATAGCATGGATTATAGAACTCTACCTTTGTATTTATTTAGTTCTTGATTTACACTTGCCAGGTAAAATATTTCACATACCTATTATATACATACTAAAGGCATAATTACCATATTAATTGTTGCATTCTTAGTTTGCATGTTCATTTTCGAGCTTTGCATTATTTACAGAAACTCAAAAATAATCAGTTAATTTACAAAATTCATTGGGAGTAGCATAATACCGAGTTGTACTAGGTTTTAGCGTACCGAATAGTCCCAGAACTACTACTCAAGTAGGTTGTAAGTCCCCTTTGTGGGAAATCAGTTTAGTGATCATGCCAGCATACCTTTATACATTTTGCAGGGTATATTGGTTCTTCTATGAAGAAGCGTATACATCAGACACTACATTTAGCTCATGTGGTTTTTTTACTAGTTATTAGTAGCTCACAAAGTTCAGTCATACTCTGTGCATTAACTATTTATCAGTACATTCAGTATTCAGTTTCCGCATATTATAAATTGGTCATTGCTACTAGTTATCTCATAAATCAGTATATCATGTTTAGATTATTTAACTTGCTCTTGCGCTTGTTTAATTATATTTCACTTCAGCTTTACTCTATCCTACATGCTCAGTCCTTTCATGTACTAACGCATACATGCGCTACATCTTCTAGTGATGTAGGTTTAGGTTTTAAGTATCGAGATTACGCATAGATCGATTTTCCATTCTCCAGTTTTATCAAATTCAAGTGTGAGTCCTCAGTATCTAGGACAAAGTCATTACTTTAATATTTCAGTCTTTCTTATTAGTTTCATCTTTGTCAGTTTAGCTGGGTCTGTTCCATAATTTTATAGTCCAAGTTTTTTTAGAGGCTATTTCATCATAGTTAATTCAAACTTAGTATTTAGTTATATTTCCTTTGTATTACTTATTATTTTAAAATATCTTAATTATAGAATATGGGTATTCCCTATCTTTTCATATTTATTTTGATTTAGCTTCTGCATCAGTTTATTATCTTTAGTATACTAATGATCATGCCAGCATGGTTTGTTTGGGATCACTTATGGTTGTAAGTTTTGTGTCCGCGTCTAAGGGGTAGCTTAGGGCATGACAAAACTTGAGGAGGTAGAGAAGGATCGAATTTAGAAGAAGGTAGATCAACAGTTGAAGAGGAGGATCCAAGACGTCCACCAGTGCTTCGATGCTTTTTGGTTGAGGGTCCTCACACGCCTAGACCCTACCATTGATTCGACGAATCTTCAGGCAGATATGGCATGTTTGAGGGTTGATATTGATACTATCTTAGACATAATTGTATCCGAGCCTAAGGCCGCACCTGCGGATTTTGTAGAGGATACAGTACTTGCTACACTATTCACTTCCACTACTACACCGCCACCCTCTCCACGTGAGCGTGCCAAGAGGCACCGATCCACAGACAGTGAGGAGAACCCAGCTAGAGAGAATATCGTATGAGATGGAGTCTATACTACGAGAATGATTCCTTGTATGATGAGGAAGCCTGGAAGACATGAGGCTCGTAGTTAGTCTGCAAGGAATCTTTAGCTCTAGGTTTGAAGAATGTTTTATAGGCGAACCTTGAGGGTAAAATTTTTTTATCGGGCAAAAGCACTGATGTAGCCCCTACTAACTTCTGAGGGAGCGAGCTCCAGGAAACCGGACCCGCCCATCTTGTTTACCTTTAAAGCGCTATGGCGCCTCATTTTGTTTTACCTACGACTTTGCTTTATTTTTTATGGCATTGAGGGACAATTTCAACTGTATTTTTGTTTGGGGGTGGGGTGCTGGACGTGAGTACATAGGGTGAAGTAAAAATTATCCCACTCCACTCCTTTCTTGTGTTTTTCTTGCGTGTTTTCTTTTGCTCAAGAGACTAGTTTTTTACTGTTGAACAAACATGTTTAGTATCTTATACAAAGTATGAATGTGAAATATGAAGCATGATGGCTAAATATGGATGATATCTCGTTCGAAAGAGAATGTTTGCATGATTAGACATAGTGAATGTTTAATATATTGGATCAATGCATGACATAGAGATGCACCATTGCATGACCTTCAATCTAACACTCGGGTCCAATAATCTGGTAGGTTCATGAGGTGTTAAGAGAGTGTGAGGAAATTTTATTGTTCCACTATTTGTACCTAGCTAGAACTTGTCCACTTTGTCCTGCAAAAAGAAATATGCGTTAGACTATTACGAAAGGATCGTAGGCTCTTGTTCAAATTAGACAATCATTAGCCTAGAATAAAAGAAAACCAATTCAAAATTGATCCCTTTATGATCCAAATATTTTGATCTTACAATGGATCTTTCTTTTCTACCCCCACTAATCTTCCCTGGTATAATGTGTTGGCCCTGGTTCCTCCTCGGACTATGAGCCTCAACTTTGGCCAAAAGCATAAGTTGAGGGTGGATAATGCAGAAACCGGTCTCGTCTTGTCCCTACCTATACCTGACTAGGTGTACCTCGACTCATGGAACAGCAAAAGTTTGAGGGTGGACTCAATATGAGTTATTCCCGAAAGTGGGGTCCAAGGATTAATGCGAAAAAATGGAGACAATAATAGTGCAAATAGAAGTTACTCGTCAAGTAGAATCAAGTAAAGAAAATACAAATAAAATAAAGAAAGTGTTTAAGTACGAGTCATTTGCCACAAAAATGAGAAAAAACGGAAGCAAACAAGGCAAGAGTAAGAACGTTAAATAAAGAGGTAGTGCAAAATAGTAATAAAAAGATGGTAGGCACTTAGTTCATAATGTCCGGAGGGTCACATTCACAAAAATGTACCCATATGTATCAAACTCGATACCCAAAGCCTAATGTTGCAACAAGAAATCATATCGTGATCTAAAGTCTAATATGGTGAACTTAGCAGTGAACATAAGGGCACGCTATGGCTACCAGTACCACTAGTGTGAAATTTGTTTTGAGTGTGAGTGTTGATTAATGATCCTATACCCATTTTAACATCCTGTGCAAAAAAGAGGATCTCTTTTGAAGCGAAGACACTAGTTGCACTATTGGAAAGTTTTTGTCCCCGTTGTTGAGAGTTAAAAGAGTACGAGGTATTAGTGCTTGTTATTCTGTGTCATAGTAGATCCACATTAATGAGGGCTAGTGAATCCGTAAACTGAAATATTGCATTACAACAATGAAGATAGTCGGAGATCGAGCCCAAAGAAGCACACAGCTTAAAAGGATACTTATTGTATAAAGTGTGTTGTGAGTTCGTAGTGCATGTAGTTTAACAAAACCTAAACAATAACCCCCCCCCAACCCCCCCCCAAAAAAAAAGACTGGAAAATAGAGTTTTTTCTACATTCCGAAAATCCAAATAAAACAACATCTACCCCCAAAAAATACAAAGAGAAAGATTAAGGGCTCTATTTCACAAATTAACAACACCAAATGAGAAAGATTTTATTTTCTAACGAGACAAGGGAAACACAATTTTGAGATTATCAAGAACAAAAAATTATTACTGATAATTTAATTATCCACTACAAAAGGAAAAATAATCACATTCCCTTTGAGCACACGTTTTTACTCTATGCTTTTGAACACAAATTTGGTATTAATTTTGAAGTTCTTCAAAATTCATCACCCTAGAGTTAAAGAGGGAACTGAAGAGGGTGAGAGGTTTTCTTTCATAAATTAAATTTTACAGAATTGTAATATGGAGTGGGTTGAATGGGGTGGGTGGGTGAGCAGGGGTAATTAATTATGGAGGTTCCTTAGTTGTATTGTCTTGTTCATATCAATTTACATGACACAATTTAATTTGACATAACACAAATAAAGTTAAAAGAGAGATTTAAATGTGACATTTTATAAGAAATAATAGATATTAACTGGTAATTATACATTAATTGTTATAAAATTTTTGAGTCAAATATTGTTTTTTTTTTTATATAGTTTATTTTATGCTAATTCATAATCAAATGAAAATTTCAATAATTTGCACTTTAAGAATTTTTTTCTAAAGGTTTACAAACTTGATTAATTCATAAAATAAAAAAGGAATAACTATAATGATAAATGAAATCATAATGATTGGAAGAAAAATTTATAATAAAGTGAATAATTAATATAGGACTATAAAAAAGTCTTTCTTTTTTAGATAACCTAAAAAGAGTAATATCACATAAGTTAATGGGAAAAGAGAGTAAAAATTAATGTTATTATTTATTTAGAGAAATTTCTTGGTAAAATTACTTTGATTGTAGAGGTCAGTTAAAAATTTAATTATCTGATTTTATGACCTTTTTTAATAAGAAATCGTTCGTTTTATATATAAGGGATCTAGAAAGTACCAAGATATATATTTTTTTTCAGGTATTTGACATAAAATTCCTCTTTTTAGGCCACTTTTATGTAGAGGGGCGGATCTAGAAATAGCAACGGTATATTTCATATAAATTTTCTGGAAAATATAAATTCTCTTATCTAAACTAAGAGTTTTTTATGTTGTTTATAGTATCAATTTTAATTCCTTTCCTCAACATAAATGACTTCGTACCCATTGTAAGGCGTTTATTGTTTCACTTTGTAATTACCATTTTTTTAGCAGACCATGAAAAAGTTGAAGGTTTTGTATTTGTATGAATTCTTTATATATATTCATAAAATATTTTTATCAGTAATATTATTTTGTACTAAAATATTTTCAAAGAACTAATAAAATAATTAAACTTAGAGAAAATTGTGTGTTGAGTTGGGTCTTGACTCATTATCAGCCCCGTTTTGGCTCAATTCATATTGATCCAATAAAATACAGTTTGAATTGGATCTTGAACCATTTGTTATCTTGCCACAATATATTTGACTAAAATTGATCTAATTCACTCAATTTTATAATAGAAGAAAAATTAATGAAAAAATTAACTTATACACGAAAAACTAATAAAATACTACCAAATAGTTATCCTCTTTTAGATGAGTCGTGATTTATATCTGAGCAATAAAGATTACCTCAGAAATGCTAATTTTATGACCCCACAATTGTATATAATAATTATAGTATATATATAATATATATATATACTATATCATATACTAATATATATATATTATATCTATATATTACATAAATATTTATTCTTGTTATAAGTCGTATCAGACTGAACTTGCACTTATTATTTTAACATCATGAAGTACTTTATCTTATTATAAAAGCTGATCCACCATTTAAGTGTGGGTGCAAGCTGTATGTATACATCTATCTCTATCCAAAAAAATAATTAGTAGTGCACTATTAATGAGTGTAGAAGCTATCTTGTGCTAGCTGGATCACCCATAAAACTAGGGTTGATCTGCTAAAACCCTTATTTAAATTAAAGTTTTATTTAATATTGCATGGGGTGTAAATTAAAATTAACTTAGTCAACTAGTTGTAGTTGATAGTCGACTCACCTGCAAATTAGTAGAAACATAAACAATACTAGAAGTTTGCAGTAAATAATTTGACATACCACTCATTCGGAAGATTTTATCAATGGTTTCGGACACCAATGTCGGTGGCAGTACGTCCCCTCGTTCCAGGGATTTTCCTAGAGAGATTCGAAGAGATCTTCATGTTACAACTATTTGAAACTTTCTCATGTCATATAACAATAATATTTCTACCGTGACCTCTTGTCCTCAGCTTTTATAGTTACATCTATTCTTTATTTTTCCTCTTTCTTTTCAATTGTATGCACTCATGTGTTTTACGAATCTCTTTATGAAAGATGGAAAGGAAATGAAAAGGAGGCATTTCTTAGAAAGGAAGGGTGGGGGGGGGAGAGGTGAGGATTGGAGGTGGGGGGACGGGAGGTGTGGAAGATGGGGTGGTCTACGACGTGGCCAGTGATCAGTCGTTTGAGTGGGTAGGGGGAAGTGGGGATAGGGGGGTGTGGGTGGCCTGGGTTGGGGAAGGCGTTGGTGTAAGAGGTGGGGTGGTGGATTGAAAGTATAGATAAGAGGAAGGATAATGGGGGTGGAGAACCGGCGGGGGGGTGTGACGGGTTTCGTGTGGTTGGGTGCGGTGGAGAAAGTTGCAAGAAGAGGGAAGTGGTGAGCGGGTAGGTGGTTAATTGTTGTTGAGCCAGGAGGGAGTGTGTTTTGGGGTAGGCGGGTGTATAATGTGGTGTTGTGTGGTGTGGTTGTTATAGTAAGGGGGAGGAATAGTGTGCAGTAACGGAGCGGTATGCGAATGGTGTGTGGGGGACGGACGTGCATGGGTTATTATGATCGAAGAGGGGAGTGGGGTGGCTCGGGGGAGAGGGGGGGGCATTTGTGGAAGCTGTGTTATTTCTTTGAGTTTTTGCTTTTTTGCTAAGCTCAAGTGAATTTCATACTCACTCGTACAAATCTTGGGTTCGGTTTATGTAGATGATTATATAATTCTTTTGTAAGTAAAAACCCAAGAGATTTATCTTAATAAAGGATCATTTTAGGATTCTTTGATTGAGTCAATTTGTTGTCATAGTGTATCCATGAAGTAAATTACACTGGTCTTCTTTTCTCCTTTTATTCATTTGATCTTTTCCTTTTGATCGCAAACATCTTATCTTGTGGCTTGATATCATAGCTCTTTCCGTTCTTGGAGATTCTGTTTGTGATCTCTCTGCCAAGTGTGGCGAAGTATTCTTCTTCATTAAGAGTTTTCCTTTATGTCTGATACAACTATATATTCCTTACTTCTTTTGTCCCTTATATTTGGGGCTTGCGGTTGCAGTGTTTCTTGTACTCTTCAAGCAAAATTATTTTTCCTTCTGAATTTTGCGTGATTGATTTCCTTTTAGAATAATTTACCTAAAAAATTGAGATCACCTCGTTAAGTATCTTTTTTCAATAACCTAACTCTAAGGCGTTTAACATCTCCCCTTCTTTGTTAATGACAGATTTGGCAGAATTATAGCATTATCTTGATAGTCATTTTACTAAAAAGTTATTGTACCTCCTGTGTCGCATGCCTTGCTCATCGCTGCATGCAACTCTCCCCTGTCGCAACGGAGGAGTAAGAGAGATAGATTTGTTTCTCTCACTCCCGGGGTCACTAATATAAGAATAGCAAAAAGTAAAATAGATTAAAACAAAGACAACATAAACAAGAGTAGTCCCAGAGTCAGAGAGGAATTTGAGGGAGTGAATCACTTTCTCACAAAAGGTTTTGTAAGAACGTTAAACATTCTACGAAAGGCTGAATTATAAGCTCTGTACAGTAACAACAAACTCATTCTCGGAAAATTTGGCTCAAATTTTGATAGAGTCAACCTGTTGGATTAAGAGATTTACCGTTGAGATACCTTCCTTCTTGATTGCTATCTTTGTAATGCGCAACTTACCTATATCAGTGCTAGATTATTTATGTAAACAAAAATACCTTTTCCATAGCATCATGAAAGGTCTTGAACTTGCGTTCTACAGCTAAAAGTCTAGTTTTGACCTCCTCATTGTCCTGCCACAAAATATGGCGAAATCTGCTGAGATTTTTGAGAGTTTGGGAGAATCCGCTCGAGCTCATGATTGAGTCATTTTTTCACCTCGTTTTAACAAACCCTGCACATACATCATAGTTAGTAAGAAGTTTTGGAAATCAGAAGTTGCATTCATAAGGAGAGGTGGTAAAACAAAGAAAGATACAGAAGACGGTCCACATAATCCTCGATAGTTAGAAGCCAAGGCCAAACTTGCCAGACATTCAAGTCTTCAAACACTTCCCACATAGACCCTTGAACCAGTCTGCCCCAGTTGATCGGTACTTTTAAGAAGGAAGTAAGAAAAAAATACATCACGAGTAGAGAAATTACTTAAGGAGCCCTTCCTTGGAATAAGAGTTGTGGCCACGTTATATGAGATAATGCTGTAATCTAAACATAGAGATAAGGGCCCAAAGTCAGAAATGTTAGAGTAAGGTTCAACAATGACTCTCTTTGCAACTTCAAGGGAACATCAAAGGCATCAAGTCATATCCCATTTATGTACGGAATTACGTTAGAGAACTTATTACCAAACACTTCATCAAATATATTTACATTGATGATAAAGTGTTTACCCAGTACCAACGATTCCACCTCACCATTGTTAGGTGAAATACGGATATTTCACATAGATCGGAAAAGAACATCAATAAAAAGCCTTAAACCCACACACAAATTAAATTATGAGGAAATTTTGAGCTTTATATAGGAATCGTTAGTCGGGCAGTGATAGTCCTTTAGTTTCCTTAGATTTGACAACGACTGACTTGTAACAATAAGGGCATGTTTTTGAAGGATCATACGATGTGCTTCTTTTCTATACCCCGAAACCGTTGCATATCCGCATGGGAGAGATAATCCCATCATATAGGAAAAGCGTCTTCTTTGTTCTATCTGCTTTAGTAGTAGAAGCTCCCTTTTTTTAGGATCGGGGCGTAGCACAACCAAGTATCCTACGAAGGAATTCAGCAAGGATTATTTCGATGGAACTTAAGCGACAGATGGTTTTTTTTAGGTCATGGAGCATGTTTTTTGTCACAGGTGATATAAATAGAAGATGGTAAAGAAAGAAACGGTTAAAAATAAAAAAGACGAGAAAACAAATGCGGGATAGACAAAAAAAGTGAGTGAATCTTGACTGAAGAGTGGAAGTAGGTCATAATTACTAAACAAAAAAAACTAGAAAACACATTGAATGCATAAGGAAATAAAATTAATAAACAGTAAAGTACAACGCATTAGTCAACACATTTAATGCCAAGGCGATCTTTTAGATAGCAAAATCTTTCCTCATGAAGAGATTTAGTAAAGATATCAGTTAATTGATTTTTATAGTCTACATATTCAAGAGAAAATCATCATTTCCAACATGATCATCAACAGAATAATGCTTCATGTCGATATGCTTAGCCCTAGAATGATGCACAATAAAAATTTATTAAGATATACTTAAAAACTATCACAGATAATCGGAATAGTTTCATAAGAAAGATCATTATCATGTAATTGATGCATCTTCCATAAAATTTGAGTACCACAACTTCCAACCGCTAAGTATCAAGATTCTATGGTGGATAAGGCAACCGAAGCTTGTTTCTTGCTATGCCATGAGACCAGATAGTGTCCAAAGATTAGGCATATTCCACTAGTGCTTTTTCGGTTGTTTTTGTCACATGCAAACTCAACATCTGAATAACCAATTAAATAAAAATTAGTGGAATGAGGATACCATAGTCCTAGACTGTGGTTCCAATAAGGTAGCGAATGATTTGATTTTATCGTGAAATGTGATTCCTTCGAGGCAGCTTAAAACCGTGCACACTTTCATCCATTGTACATTATATCGAGCCGACCACCTGTAAAATGTAGTAATGAGCCACCACTACAAAAAAATAGTCATTGGCGACCTAAAAATTACCGACCTCAAATGGAGTGGGTAATTTCCAACCTCATGAGGTCAGTATTGTTAAAAAGAATAAAACTAGTGGGTTTTATGCAAAATGTCACGACCGGAGTCTAGACTCCAGAAAAGACCAGTGTCGTTGACCTTCTGAGGTCGCAGACAAGCCTACTTACGTCATTCTTATTTCGTCTAGGTTAATTTTAGCGGAAAATTTGACTTTTTGTATTTCTTAACGTACATACTAATCACTCTATTAGATTCATAATTTTTCACCATCAACCATATAACATTATGATTATCAAATTAAAGAAATAGTTTAATATAGAATTAAATGTATACTTGCCACACATGCAGACGACTACAAATGTTTCACAAAGCGGAACAGAAACGCTAGTTGAAATACTCCACTAAGATCAATCCATATAACTAAGCTTTAATACAATGGGACACATTCTCGAAGCATTAGGGCCTCCAAAGTATAGATGAATGCATCCCCCGTCCGGCATAGTTTTTCAATCATTCAATTTCACCTCTTCATCCATCGTTTTAGCTCTGGAAGCGTCCACCTGTCCTGCACATCTGAAATTATAAAAGATTTAATGTAAAAAATCATAACACACCTTGTACTAATTCATGGGTATGTGACAGCACACACCAGAAGACATGCATGATAATAGCAATTTCTTATCCTTACACTGATTATGAAAGTCAATTCAGTGGACGAACATCATGCAACACATCACGACAGACGAGCGTACCATAGACCATAATCATAATTCCTATAACACATAATGTTGTTTTTTATAAATTCATCTTGGTTAGTATCAATAGACCTTGGAATTTTTACATGAACTTAGAGAACTTTCCCAAAATGATGGATCAACAAATGGGACCCTCATCGAGGGAAGTCCCTGCTTTAGCAAACGTAAGTCTTTTTCGCTGATTTTATATACGTACTGGGACTGTCAACTTCATTTCATTTCATTCATTTGCCAGTGGTAACACCCCTTTACCTAGGACGTTGGTAGCTTTAAGACTTTCATATGGTTTGTTTGGTGCAATGAGCAAAGAATGACTATGAATTACTTGAATCTAACTCACCGCTTGATTATCCTATCCTCACAACCTTTTTGTATCAATATCGTGTTCAATTATTGCTTCTCCTTTGAGGTTGGCCTCATTTAATTCATGATAACTTTAACTTTAAAAACGACATAGATCATGTGGAATCATTAAAATCCTGTGTCTGAAAACCCCACACCCGAAAGAGGTGCAATCACTATCCAAAGTGACCCCAAACATGCTAGCGACATGGAATTTACGCCCGCCAGACTCCCTATATTGGCAGTTTTGTTCGATTCAAGTGATATAAGGAGACCAATACCCATCATTGCCGAAAAGTCTCATCTCATGATAGTCTTTACCGGCTTACCAACCTCCGCCTTTGCCCGAAGAAGGCATCACCACTCATAGCTTAGTGCTATCCGGCTTCAGTCTAAGTTCATTATATTCAACTCTTAGTCATGGAAGCTGTTTCTGATTATGATGAAGTCATAGCTCAATAGATTATTTGTCCATCTCATAATTACTATTAAGAAGTTTTTTAATCTCAATACTTTAATTCGCGTGTTCATTAGAGAAGGTCTTTTAATTATCATTACACTCTTATATGTGAGTACCTTTTGGTAACATTTCCTTAGAGGCTCCTTTGCGAATAGCTCTCATCTTTTACATTAATCCCTCATATCATGTGTCACCGACTAAACATTTATCAACGTTAGCACCATATCTCTTCATAATTACTGCAGCCTTTTTTACGATGCCTGTTCATTTCATCATTGTCAATGCACTTGGCTAGGTTGTGTTTTTCTCTAATCTTAGTTAACCTTGCTAGGGTTTCAGATGTTATTTACATAATAGTCGATTTCATCTTATGCCACTGCCACTTGCCATCTTAGTGTGTTTTACACTCTTACTTAACACACTCCTAGAGTTACATCAACATTTCATTATTACATCTTAGGTCACTTTTTTTTTAAATGTATGTGCTTAGACTTATGGGTCTATAAATACAAGCCATGCGGCTTCATTCCATAGTGCGTTTACAATGATTCATATATTCCTAAATTATTTAGTTCAAGACTTATGCATCTTGTATGTATGAACAGATCTAGATTTTGATCTACTAGGCAACACATTCTTGAAGATATAATTCACGTACGAGTTCGAAGCTATACAAATTTGGTGCTATGAGTGAACCCATTTTCGAATTCTTGGAGAACACGTATACTTTTTTCATTTAATTGTGTTTTGGGTCACAGAAATTTGGACCCTATATCGAGCCCCAACATCAATAGTTCCCTATATTTTTCCCCTTTGGAAATATAACTCTTACTGGCCGAGGGGTTGTTGTGATCAACCCCGCACATCAAACCCCCACAACCCCTTTTAATTTTATTTTGTCTATTTTGAATTTAACTATGATTGTTGGTGGAATCAAACCCCATAAAGCTCTCTTTATTTTTCGCTTGTTCGCCTCCTAATCCGCCGAGTGGTCATTGTTCGATGCCCAAAGGCCTTCCCCATTTATTTGTTTTTATTCTCCTTCCTTTAATCTTCCTAAGGGTCGGGGTTCGATCCCACACGCTCCTCCTTTATTTTTTTTTATTCATCTCATTAATATGCCCTAGGAGGTCTGGTTTTCGAGTCCGCACACCGCGTTCCCCTTTAGTTCTTTTTATTCCATCCTCTTAATCTGGCCTAAGAGGTTTGGTTCGATTCCACATTCTCCCCCATTATTTTTTCTTTTATTCTCCTCCTCAGACATCTTATTGAGAGGTGGTCGGTCGAATCCACCTCTCTCAGTTCTTAATTTTTTATTTTAAGTTACATTTTCCAGCAAAAACCATGGTTCGAATCCCACCTCACGCCCTTCATCCACATTTCTTTTTTTACTTCTTTTATTGTCATGCTTTTAACATGGTGAGGTCACGGGTCAATCCTCCATGACCCTCACCTTGTTTTGAGTTCATTTTTTTTCAACATTTCTACCCGCTTTGCTGAACGAAATTCCATCACTAAAGCTTCAAAGTTCTTTTATTTTTAGCATCCTTTCAATCAAGTGTAAACCTTAGTTCTCAAGGAGTTTTTGTCGTGCATTTAGGAACATTTTGGTCTGTTTTTCATAGATCTGTATAGACACATATTATCCCTCAACTCATCATATTTCAACTCAATATTAACATCACATTTACATAACATGTGTACATGAAATATAAATCACTATCCAGGCCAATTTAAAAGTCCTAACATAACAATAGCCACGCGAACACACACATACACACGTCATTTACATTGCTTGAAACATCAACATAAGTCACATTCCAAACTACCTATAAACCCCAAAATCATGTCTAAACACTTTCAATCCCTATTTTTGCGTACAAGAAAACATAAACCAACATATGATTCACTGGAGATAGTGACAGGGCACATGTATGGTAAACAATCCTAGTTATCCGAATTAATATTCTTAACCTTAAGGGGTCTCTTGGAAAAGGAACCAAGAGAGAAGAAGTAACCCATGACTTTTTGACGTTACAGCGCCACACAGTGCGCAGAAGAATTTCTTCCCAGGAGGAAACTAGAGGCAGCCACTGCTACTCGTCTACCCGTCCAACACAACTGGGTTCATAGTCAAAAACTCGACGGGTCATCAGCGCAGCTAACACGAGTCGGAGCGAAGAGGCGTCGGGCCCTTCTGCCGTGTGATTAACTTTGTTTTTCTTCTCATACTCTGCATTCCCTGCTCCTTTTTCGTGAATTTAGTCAGTGTCAAGCTGGCTGTCTAGGTAAGTTTTGTCTCTACTTACTGAGGTGTGATAGAAGAATGATAGGAAAAGCGGGTAGAAACCGTGAATTTTGGCAAGAAAATGTGAACGAAAGTGATAGAATCAACGTGAGAGAGTATGAGCGGGGGAGAAAGAGTTTCTTAGGGTTAGGCTCTAGTTTAGGACTAGTCAAAGAAGATTTTATTTAATTATGAAAACGCTTATTTCCTTTAGTTAATACTTATACTATAAGATAATTATTACATTAATTTAACAATAAATGGAAAACATAATTTAATTCATATCTTCCATCCCACCACTTCGAACTAGGGTGGACAAGAACTTCGCTTCAAGAGCCCAGGTCCCCCCAACAACCACCCCCCCCCCCACCCCAAGGCCCTCTCTCCCCCAAAAGCCCCTCTTTCTTAAGGAATTAATAATTTTTTTATATTTTGGGTAATTAGTATACTAGCCTTAGCCTGGATAAAGGTCATTTTATCCCTAGACCCTCCAAACTCAAGATTTTCCCTTTTTAAGTCCGGTAAATACTCCTTCAAGTAAATGTTCATATTCGAGAGCCATACATGATTGTAACCAATCTTTCCACGCTCAATTAACTTGGAAGGGTACAGACGTCTTGGTCTACGCGCATCAATCTGTGTAAACCTTGGTCTAGTCATAGGCATTCTTGACACATTAAGCATTTCTTAACTTATTCATTTTTAGGGTTGTTACACCAAAAAAGAGGGAATATTTCCAACCCAGGGTCCCTATTTTTTAGCGGAAAAAGGAATTGACAAAAACCTCTTGATGTCGGTAAATAAATAAAGTAAATGAATAAATATATTTTAATTTTTCTCAATTAAAATAAAAAATTAATGGAAGAAATTTTGGGTTTCATATTATTTAAATTCGTCTTGAGGACGGTTTAAGTAAAATAAAAAAAAAAATAATATAATACCGACATCTGGACTCAGTAAAATTAATGGTATATCATTGTATCATTTTTATTAAAATTTATATAGTGGTCCATAAAGTACTAAAATTGATATTTTGAATTAACTTTAAAAATTGGATCACGGTTTAATGTAATTTAGAATATTTTAAAATATATACCA